>LR140530.1:0-16335 GCA_900659605.1 Tisbe holothuriae | reverse complement strand
TCAAAATAAGGGGTAAACACCCAGATTTTGAGCTATAAAAAGACGCGAGGCACTATCCTAGAGAGCGAGAGAGAGAGAGAGAGAGAGAGAGAGAGAGTCTGACAAATGAAAGAATTCCCTGATCATGATCAAACCATGTCGTAAATTGTATATTCGCTGACGACGAGGAAATTCGTGGCTGTGATTAGATTACCTTTTATATGATGAGCCAGTTACACTATTTCATCTTCCGTGTATTGACGTGTATTTAATGACTGCGATTCTTTTTATTATGGTGGATTTCAGTATAATAAATACACTCATGCTTTTGCCCTTCACATTGAACCAGGGATGCCATTTTATTACTAAAGAACTTTACTTTGCTGCGAAATAGGGCTGTTTATCACAGCCTTAGCTTACTAAATGGCAACCCTTCTTGACATTCAAAATGATAAAGCCTCCCTCACAAGTCATAATAATTGCCGATATCGCTTTCATCGGTCAGAACAATATACGAGTTAGAGGTGTGCGGTGTCCATGATATTTGAGATCCTCGAACCAATAAACTATTATATTATATTGAAGTTATTAGTTTATTTTTAGATAAGGTTTACGTGGGCTATAGAGGACTAGAGTTATATCACATTATTAGTCTAATAAATTAAAATACGTTTTATCTGATTTTGCATTCGAGTACCCGCACCCCTCCAAACTCTGAGCCCTTCTAAAATCCCTCGTTTATTATTAAAAACGGATTGTCTTCTTCTTCTTCTTCAGATGATTTTTCAATGGATTAAAGAGCTTGCTGCTCAAATGTTTCTCTCTCGTCTCAAGTGTCCATTGTTCAAAAAAGCGAAACGTTTATTGCTGTCGTTACAACATCAATTGTTGGCGATGAAAGAGACCTTGAAGATAAACATACTTTTGATAAGGTTGGGTTAAAGAGAAATATTGGATGGTGATAGATAAAGAACGATCAAGTATTAATGGCTGTGTTTAGGCTCTATAAAAGTGGTTGAAGGACAGTAAAATGTATAATTGGAGCATATAAAATGCAAAAAACGTACAATATAAAAGATGATTTCCCTGCATATGGACACAATAACAAAGAGCCATTATGCATTAATGCTTTTTATCTGAATAGTTTCCTAGAAAAAGAAATTTATCAACATTCCCGCAGAAAACAACAAGGAAGAGTTTTGTATCCAACAAATGTTTTGGTTACGTTTTGCCATCATTACATGTCAAATTCAATGAGCCATGAATAATTCAGTTGACAAAATTAAAAGCTATTTGCAAGGATATATTTATTATACAATTTGTGGCACAGAAGGGCCTATTTTCTCCATGAAAGAGACCTTGATGAAAAATTACCGTGCGGTGAAAACTTTCAGACCATCTTCCGGCATATTGCAACAAATTTGGTTTAACACTTGAGTAGGCACTTATACATTATAAATACTAGTATACTCGATAAATATCCCACAGTGCAGTGGCAACAATCGTTTATCTGCAACACGATTTCGCCCCGTCATTGTAGTAATAATAACAATCATTGTGATTCCATTTGCGTACAGCTTCCGATCTCGTGCAAAAATGACGCGCACTGTAAATCGTGGGTCACATACGCATAATGTGCGTACAGTTGGTGGCTTTATTTATCATCTTTGCTCACGTTTTGGGAGGCTTCCGGAAACTCCTCAAAGGGGTTTTGGGTGTTACTGAGATCGGTTTTCTAATATTTGAATGGGTTTAAACGCTGAAACCGTATTCTAGACGTGGAGTGATTGATTTTGCGCCAACTTTTAACCTTTTTTGTCAATAGCGAGTGCGCTTTTTCATATCTTTATGCACTTCTTTCATTTCAATCTGCCAAACATAATTGTTCTCCGCCTTTGAATGGACTATTATTCTCTTTTTATATCCGTATAAGAAAGAATCGAATATATCGCTAACCTTGCTCCATATTTTTATTATTTCTTTTTATTCATATTTCAGGTATGCAACAATACACAGTGGGCTGACATCGGAAATAAATATATAGAAAATACACAGTTGGTCGGTCTCGGGAATAAATATTGTTCCTGATAGGATGGATTTGTAATTGTAGAAAAAATGATATTTGTTTGATTCCTCATGAACCATTTAATAAGACCACTGTGCATGCAATATCGATTGGAAAATGTCAGAACGAATCTGGAAAAAGGATTTTCTGCCTGAAAACGATCCATAAGCATTATTCAAACCTCATTTTGGCTGCATTTAGACACCGACGTCTCGATTAGCATAAAATGAAGGGCAGACGAAGAAGGAATAATCACAATAATTTGATTTACATTTGGCAAGAGATTCCACAGATTTGCCATCTTCAAATAGGCTTCCTGGCATAGGTGAAACAGGGCTCAATCAAAAATAAATAATACTTTACTGCATATAACTTACACATGAAAACTATTATCTTTGTAAAAGTAATGGTCTGAAGTGTTACATAGACATGTTCAGGTGAAAGCCACAGGTAGTTTAGTAATGAATTGTAACCTCTTAACACATCTATGGCAATATTCATCATCATCATCATCATCAAATACCTCACTGCTCAGAATTCGACACTTGTGTAAATCAAGGTCAGCTTGATCTGAATCGCTGAGTGGGCGTCGGAAATGGATGAGGACGACGATGATGATATGCAAATGATCAACCGAGGAAAATGGCCAGAGGATATGATCGTATTATGTGCACGGAATTATACTTATTATAGCACATTTTCAGTAGAATTATGGCTCTCAAACTAGACAAATGTAAGCCCGAATAAGCCACATACCTATCCAAAACATTGATTATTTTGTGTTTGCCAACACATTTTCCTTAAGACAGCCACTAGGACAAAGTAACAACATCTGAATAAAATATGGCTCGCATCAAGACTCCTCTAAAGGCCATGGTAATGAACTTCACTGCAAAAATGCAATCAGCAGCATGTTATTTACTGTTTATATCCCCCATTGAAAGGTGCAACGTGTAGCAAAATTGCATGTCAGAAGCCCATATGTCGTACTCGAACTCCCGTTTATGCCAGATAAGCTGACTGAGAATCTTGTGGTCCTATAATGAAGAAATTAAGCCCCTTTTTATAATCCCAGCCGCAAAATATTAATTTCACCACGGCGGTCAGTGTAAATTAAGTCACTTTCTTGTGTTATTTACACGTTTTAATCAGGGAGATAAGAAAGTTTTAAGCCAGACTGACGAGATAAAGAGAGCTTATTTGGAAGTCATCTGGCGTGTAATGTGATATTCCGTTAATTACTCCCGACCTTTCTGACCCAATAATCCGCTTTTATATCAGGGAGGGAAACGATTATTAAGACGAAGGCAACGATAATTATTGACAGTTTTTGATAATCATCCGAGCAGACTTCCGTAGCACACTGGGCTCTGATGGGGGAAAATATGCAATTGTGCTTCCTCATCTGTATAATAAAGAAGCCAACTGTGAATATGAGCTTGTCAAATAAAGCCATTTCTCAGCACTTTTATCCTTTATTGTATAATATCAAGTTTTTGCTCTCCTCAGTTTGCATTAGCGTACATATTGCTGCTGGCCAGAAAGGAACAACACTATTAAGAACAAATTTGTCTCTTTTTAGTCTCATGTAATCCATCAGTTTTGCACAAAGCTTACCCAACATGTTAGTAATCGAGGTTCAAATTAGCCTTTTTACAGAGGGCAAAAAGAAAGAAAAATGACCCACTAAACACTGTTTGTTGCCAAAGAACACTCAATTACGCTTTTTGTCGCTGCTCCTTCTGAGTTGCTTAAAACATGTTCCAAACTCCTTCAATGCGTACAAAGTCAATTATGACGCATTTTTTGTCCCTATGCAACACACAGGACGCAAAAACGTTATTATTCATTCACGTGTTGCAACGCAATGGTAATACAAGCTTGTAGTATTTAATGATGCTCATTAATAATTCACTAGGAAGAAGAAGAAGTCTTGAAAAACTTTTTGTTGCATAGTAAGGAAGGAGGAATGAGTAATAACGGATTTGTCGTAATTATTGTAGAATCGAGGTTTTAAATGATTCTAAAGGGACATTTTGCCGTAACTTCAAATTCAAAATGACTTTTTTATGGTTATATTTTCGAAAACTTGGCTAATTTTTGCAACAAAATACATGTTTAGAACTGCATCGCAACATATATTGGCATCGGTAGCTCTTTCTTGTGCATTACGGTTTCTGCATTGTTAAATCTCCCTTTTTAAAATTATCCGTGAAATTGGCAAAATTATTCTTCATCTTTTTATGTGTCCCTGATGCACACAAACCAGCCATAGCACGCATTAAAAAGATTACCACCCAGTAGCTATTAAATAATAAACCATTTTATTAATTCATGCAAAGCTTCCCTAAATAAGATTTTTTGTTATCTTGGCACTCAAAAGCATCTTTACAGAGGGCCAAAGTTAATGTGAAATGATCAAATGTTATCTTGTAAGAGAGTGAATTGACCTCTTGGAGGAGCAATGTTATGTCATTCTCAATTCAAAACAAGGCACATTTACTTGCTTTTAAGTAGTTTGTAGTATTACTGTATTAAGTCTCTCATCTGAGTAAAATGGCCCAGTTAATATGTGCATAGTATACTTTTAAAAGGTATATTTTATACTGACATACAATTCCATACATCTCACTAAACCACTTTCCAAATCGCTTCTATCACCATGGGGAGTCCAAAACATTTTTTCAAGAAAGGGAGCTTTAGTAATATTGTGTTTATTCTTTGCATTCCAATTGAAAGATGTTTTCCGTGTGGTCTCGGAGTATCTTTAATATTTTATTGGAAGTAAATGGAAGAATGGAATGGACAAAGCTGCCAATTAAAAGAGATTATCGGATTACAGTTCCATTTTGTGCTGACCAACTTCTTTTTATTACATTTTATAATGAAGGAAGCTTTTGAACCTTTAATACAGTGTAATAAAAATGAAGATGGGCCTTAAGGGACCTCCGAAATATGTAATAATTAAGAATATTATTAGCAGGCATTGAAACAAGTTACAAGTAACTAGTTACTATTGTAACTAGTTACTCATTTTTCAAGAAACTGATTAACTAGTTACTCTGAAAATATTTCAGTAACTGTAACTGTAACTTGCAGTTTAATGCAGAGTTACTTTCAAAGTTACTTTTGTAGGTCTGGCCTAGAGAATGGAAAATATGTTAAAACACTTTGGTTCTTCATCAGGGACAGGCTTTGTTCCCCAGCAGCCTTAATGAAGTTCCCAAAAATTTCTGCGATTTTTAATTAATAAAGTAACTTGTAACTGTAACTGTAACTAGTTACTGAAAAATGGGCAAAAAAGTAACTTTGTTGTAACTAGTTACTTCAACAATTTTAAGAAACTGTAACTGTAACTTTTTGTCAAAATCAAGTAACTTTTAAATGCCTGATTATTAGTATATAATCGACTGATTAGCACTATTTAGACGGTCACGCAACCTCTCTCCGTCCGCTTAAAAGCGGAGTGATTTATCAAGATGGAATTTCCCCTTTTATAAGTCGAGCAAATCCCACGGTCCGGTCGCCGCATCCGGTGAAATCCCGTAATTGCAGTCGGCGACAAACTAATAAAGGTAGATCAGGGACGACGGGATGCATATTTTTATGCAGTACATAATTGCATAAACTGATGACTTTGCACTTTTATATTAGTTTTATTTGAGACATTAAGAGTTAAACATTACGATTTAGAAGTGTTTTATTTTCTACACTTGTGCATACTTGTGCACTGACGTTTGATTTTCAACAATAATCAAGTTCATAAACTGCAAAAACGAGTCTGGTCTTCATTTTTATTTTTTGGCCGCATATATTCCTGTTTGGCCGTCGTCCCTAGAACGGAAACCTCTTTCTTGTCAACAAACCTTTGTCGAATCCAAAGACTATATAGAAGTCTTTGTCGAATCGAAACGGATGAAATTCGAACCGTTTTAAATCAACACGGCGATGAAATCCGACTCTTTATTAATCATGCCTTAACCGTGAAGTGTGCATAAAACTAAACTGCCTGACTTGAGTGCTATGAAGTGTCGCCCTTCGCGTGTTCCCAGACGTGCATTGAGATCGAGACGCGTTGGCTGCAGCGCCATGAGCGACAAGCCCAAGAAGAACCGCAAGCTCGGCGCCAGCCCCGACACGAGGACAGGGCTCAACTTTGCTGCCCTGCTGTCCCCACGGGTCACTGCAAGGCGCTTCCTTAGCCCCATGCCGAAGAAGGACAAGGAGCCCAGCTCCCCGTTCCGTTGGCCCCGTTCCAAGAGTGTGTCTGTGAAGAAGAGTGCCCCGAGGCCCATCTTTGGGGCTAGGAAGGGCACCAAGATGGGGCAGCAGCTGGATGAGGTGGATCTCGGAGTTGGGGTGCTCGGAGGAGCGGGAGATTCATGGACGGTAAGACTGAGCTAGCTCGGAAGAGCTAAGGGTGTTGTATTTCTGTCTCTCAGTTAGTTACTTTGTACGATCCATAAGATGAGACTCACCTGGTTACTGACCTTAGTCCTGTTTAACCCTTTTTCCAGTATGATGTTACATTGCATTTCAAGTAGAGATTTAGCATATAAAACGGACAAGAAACTTTTCTAACCTTTGTCTGGTCGGCATTTTCTTGGCATTTAGTACGCGGTCACTTCCTATGCTACCACCTACCTGTGGCCATGGCCACAATCTCTCTTGATTACATAAGAAGACACATTCAGTGAGTAAAAAGTTACAGTTAAAAGCTAGTTACATTTTCTCTGTAACTGCAACCAAGTATTTATGCCTGCTTTTTCTTATAGAAAGCAGTCTTTCAAAAGTAATTCTTATAAAGCTTGGAAACTGGGATAATTAAGTTTAGTACAATCTGGATGTCTAGAGGAATTAGCGGGCTAATGAGAGGAAACAAATCCTCCTGTCCATTAGAGAAAATGCTGTCTTAAACTTTCAGATTAATTCTTGTTGGCACTGCTGTAATTCCACAAATTGTCCTTTCGAATTAGGAAAAGTTCACCCTGAAATGTTACAGAGACATTAAAAAGTAAGAATGTTTTTCCGTGTCTACTTTTAGCTGTTCATGTCATGAAAGAATATCGTTTTCCACTGTGGTTTAGATTGGGGGGAGCCAAAGACATTAAACCACTGTGTTTTCTCGGATTCAAATTTCCGAGTGCAAAGTCTTTTATATAAAGTTAAGAAAGCTCTTTTGCATGCAACATAAGGGAGCATAAGGAAAAGTTACGCAGGCAAATTACTGAAATTAGGTACATTTGCAAAATAATTGTGTCAAATTCAAGTTGTATTTTGCATTTAAGATAGAAGTTACGACTCTATGCAAAGCAACTAAGACTTCAAATACACGTAGTATTTGAGAATTCATTTCGTACTATATGCAAAGCAACTACTTGTAAAACTAATCCTTAAAAATATAATTATTGCCCTAGATGGGCCTTTCCCGGAGTGATCATAAAACGATCAAAGCCATTTTTACAACCTACAGACTCTGCTTATGTGTGACTTACTAAACCTTTAACATTACAGGGTTGTATAAATTTCGTACTTAAAAATAACACATTGCTGATATAAAGGTGAAAACATGCTTTCAACTTTTTGCCAAAAGGAATATTTTCACACTTTTGCAATTCATCTCTTCAAGAATTATCGATTGAAAGCAGCACTCGAGGCATTTTAAAACAACCTTTCTCACATTAGAATATGAAAAGGATACACTTGAAGCGCTCTTAATTAAAATTGTCAAAAATATGCTACATTTGGCAAAAACTTTTCACACCAAACATATTTCCAAACAGTTAGAAATATAACACGTTTACAGAATGAGAGATAAGCGAATACCGCAAACAAACAAAGGCAGCGGCATTACATTTAATATTACATGTTTCATCGCAGTGTCGCGTACATGTCATAAGGGTTTTGTTAGATTACTTTTTATTACTTTTTTACACAAACCACTCGGTTAAAAAGTTAACAAAATTTTAATTGAGAAAAAACTCATCCAAAATAGTTGTAAAATTACTTTCGAAATGTAATATCAGTCAATACTTGCATGTCACACTGCAGTTTTAATGCCGCATTCAATGCAGGCCTTGTTATATTCTATCAACTATTGTGCACATAACACCATTTATTGCCGCTTTTATATCAATATCGCCGCCACAAATTAATAAGAACAACAGTCCGCGTCTAGAACGGCATCTGTAAACGTGTGTCAAATTTCATCCACACCAAAAGATCTTCTCGCGACTTCTTCTCTCTAAGTTTTGACTCTTCTTCTCTCCCAGTTTGGAAGAGGAGAGAGAAGAAACACATCTCAGTGTTGCTCTCACTGGAAGGAGGAGAAGAGGAAGAAAATTTGTTTAAAGTGTACTTTTAATAAACACATTACGTACATCATGGGGAAAATTATATTCTGAGAAATCAAACACTTCACTACATGAGCTCTGTCTGTGTAATTAAAGAGAACTCAAGAGTACGATAAAATGAGTGTTCGTAGGAGAAAGTCGTGTCATAATTCGGAGGAGTCTCCTCCAAGTATTATCGTATCGGAGGCTCTTCCGAGCAAGTCCTGGAATCCGATTAAGCTCGCGAAACGACGCGGGAGCCGTGGCAACATGACTCGAATCTGCACGTCAGACGAGGAGATTAACAACAGTCCGGAGATTATCGTCTCGGAGCCTTCCATTGACATGCAAGACTCCTCGGAGGCTATGACACGATCGTCAAGCTGGAACCCGATGCGGAGGATGAGCGTGGCGTCAGCCATCTCGGAGGTGTCTGAAGGCATCTCGGAAGAGGGAGACATCTCGGAGGTGCATTATGAGAGACTTCAAAGCAGCCCTGCAGCAACTGAAGACGCGAAATTCGAGAAGAACACCTCGAAACCAAAGCGCCGTAACTCGCTAATGGTCAACCCTATTACTGTCGCCAGACGTCGCAGCAGCACGGGTAACATGACCAAGGTCACGTTCGCCGATACTGACGATGAAATACCTTACGAGACGTCACCGCAAGACGTGTCGAGGTCTCTCAGCAGCCCGGCCACGCCGCAGATGCTCAGCCCGGAGAAGCGCAAGAACAGCAAGGCTCTCATCTCTCCGACAGAGCTGGACATTATGATCACACAGCAAGAGGAGCGGCAAAAACAGTCCATGCTTAGTCCGGTGTCGCCGCTGCTAGTCCGCCGTGGGTCCACAGGAAGCCTGCGAGATAGTGATGAGTTCATGCTGCTCATACCGTCAGAGCCTTCAATGTTGGCCAAGGCCAAGAGGAAGAAGAGCAAGAAGAAGAAGAAGGACAAGGAGCCGTCCCCGTGTGAAAAGGATGACAAGGACTTTACTCTGGTACTCCCCGGGGCGAGTCTGAGCCATCACCGCCGTGCAAGCACTGGCGCAGTGTTGTACTCCCCGTCTCCCAATGCTAGTCCGACAAAGAAGAAGGAAGACAATCAGTACAAGACAAAGCAGCGGCGCCGGTCTCTGATGGTGAACCCGGTGAGTCTGGCACGGCGCCGTGGCAGTACTGGCAACATGGTCCGGGTGTCTGATGAAGGCAGTGACGTACAGGATGATGAGGTAGGTTTTAGACGTCAGTTGATTGGCTTATATGGGGAGAATGGAGACATAACAATGGCGTGAATATAATCGCGATTTTATCTCTTTTCGATGTTCTCTTCCTATTTTGGGATTGATGCACAGTGGGCTATAGGAAGTAAAAATGCCATTTCAACACTAAGCAATGCTTATTTCCGATGGAAGTCCACTGTGACATGCTAGATGTCGATTATGGAAGAGGAACTCTTTTCTCGATCTTCAATATTGGGGTCGTAAATATTTTTGCGGGGGAATTGAGAGCGGGGACAAATAATGGGTTTGACAGGAAGGAGAGTCAAAATATTTTTACGTATGTATGCTTTAAAGTCGCATATTATCGACATCCTAAAGCCACTTTCTACTCAAAAATATGCCTTATTTTGCTAAAAAGGAGCGAAATGGGGTTACTTCCTATCACCAAAAACATTTTAAATGCAATCTTATTCTCACGATAGAGAGGTTTAAAGATCGTCGTTATCTCTCCTTATCGAGCTTCTCCAATTACATTATGACTCCCAGCGGTGTGATCATGGGTTTTCAGGGATTTATGAATTACTTTAGCAAACACTAAATTACAAGGAAAATGTACTGCCAATGGGTTACAGTACCAAGTAATCTGCTTCAGTTGTACAGGCTGCATAGATTCAATTACATTTTTCCTAATTACTTTTTAAAAGTAATCACTAGTGCCACTCTTCTGTTTGTTGACATGGAGACCCTAGAAAAGCTCTTGAATGTAACTCGATATAGAAATATCGTCTCCAAAGAGAATCACTCAATTTTCAATTTGTACCTGGGATATTTTCACCCACTTTTGTACTCTTATTCCTATTATAGTACAGTAGAGAATACGTTGTTTGGCCTTTTACCAACTTCATATCACTTTAAACAATGTTTCATGAAAACTTAAGTCCTCTATTTTTATACATTTTTAGAGTATTCCCTACTCGCATTTGAAAGCTAAAATTTTACCTTACATAACAACTCAAAACAAGTGTGTTTCACATACGTACGTTCACCCTGTTGTTTTCCTAATATTCGTATGATTACATTATCCAGGGCAGCGTTTCAGTCATAACATTATGATTTCATCCAAGCCACAGTGGGCCTATTTTACGGATCATGGGAAATAATTATAAATCAACCTCCAATTAGCAAATCGAACAACGTAATACAATGTTTATTTCGAATACAAGTCCAGTGTGCTCGCTTCAACATCCTGCAGACTTTTAACTTTTATGAGATGGTCAAAAAGAGCTCAAATGTCTCGGGGAATATGAAGAAGAAGCTCTTTTGCACCGACTTTTTCACAACTTTATATTCTTTATGGGACGTGATAAAACCCCTTAGAAGAAGACGGAGCTTTAAAGCTCACATGTGCTCTATTATATGACGAATCGAAATTGTATCTGCCTCAGTTTCCTCTCTCTCCTACAAATGTATATTTTTCGTTATCAAGTCAGTTGACTTTCTTTGCATGGGGGAGGAGAAGAAGTGTTGTTGTGTCAGATGTTTCGACGCGCAATTTCGCTGAAGGTGAGCAAGCAGATTTAAAATTACATTATTAGTTACAAAGTAATTTTACTTCTTATAGTCATTGCATTGTCATATACATTATTTTGTATTTAAATACGAGATGGAGCTAGAGTCTAACAGTTAAATTACTTCCTCTCGTAAGGCCTGTAGATGAGATTGAGGCTCAGACATGTCTTATATAAAAAGTGTAATAATGGCTGATTTGACACTCATGACAAAATAGTGATTGACGTTTTTATGGGGAACGACGATAATTGGCGGGAAAGGAAATATGAGATCCCGGAATTAAAACGTGGACAATTTATTGTGACAACTTGTCCAGCAGCATGATTTTGACGTCTTCCCATGCTGTGTTAAATATTAAATGCTACAAAGTTTTATGTTTATTAGTGTTTAGTTTTGTTTTTGCATCTTATCAAGCATAGTTTTAAGTGCATTTATTGTGCATCCCGTAGCAACACAATTCTGAGATAACATTAATACTGCTTAGTGGGAGTTTAAGGCCTCTTGAACTTATCCTTCCTTGTACCGCATGATAAAGTGCAGTAAAATGTATAGAATTAGGATATTTATTCCTTTTAATTGGGTTGGAGTGTACAATTCTGTAAATTCAAATACAGTAGTATGCATAATTAATATTCTAACCCTTAAATATTTTTTCCCAATTATATATCAACTCTTGTACATTATAACATTCCGTACAATGTATGCAATCTTGTCTTGGCAAAATAATCTTAATGCCTAGTTATAACACATTTCCGTGTATGGTTCCGAGTCCAATGCCCTCCAAAGAGAGCACAGCAAACATATTCTGTCAATATCTGAACATGCTCATTAACTTGTGTGCCCTGTGCAAATATCATTGACCCTAAAAGCGTCAGTGATGATTAATACTTGGCCTAAGAAAACAAGAGTTTACTTTCAATACATCATCAAGTCCTAAGAAAACAAGAGTTAGTTTTACTTTTCATCATGAACAACTTGTCAATTGGTCGTTTGCAGTTTCTGAAACGTCGCCAGGAAATTGTGCATTGCAGAGGGGAGAGAATATTAAAGGCAAGCATTAAATATTAATATGGTTTTGGAAAGTAACAATATTACTGCTAATTATGACTTCTTAAGGATAGACAACTGGCCTGTTTTATGATTAAATAACAGTATTGAGTAATATTGTGCTTCATTATTAGGAAAATTGCAATTTCTAGAGAGGAAGTGTCATAAATTATAATTATATTTTCACATTAATCAATAATGCAAAAAGTAACGAACAGCAAAGTAATAATGCAATATTTGTACTTTTGCCAATGTAAACGAAGATACCAAAACTTGACTAAAAGGTGAAAAGTAAGGTTAAAATGCCATATTTTGCATATCCGTTTGCACAATAAATGCAATAATCTATTTCCAGTATTGTCAAAAATTTAAATTTGTGCATTAAGTTATATCAAGGTTGACAAAATATAATTTACTATAAAGGTTTCTTTACGTATGCAAAAACATCTGTTGGGAAAGGGCACATCAACAGCCATGTTATACAGCAGAAAAGAAAAGTTTGTGAAAGCTTTTTCCAGAACTCTCTCTCTCTCTCTCTCTCTCTCTCTCTCTCTCTCTCTCTTCCTTTATTAAATTTTCATGATGAGCATATTATGAAAAATGGCAAAAGAAATACCCTCCCTGATGCTAAGCCTAAATGCCAATTGTAATACTTTTATGGTAAATAAACCATTATACTGCAAAATATTGCCTTCCTCTAATAAAAAGACTGTAAAGTTGGTTTCCTAGCTTAAATGTCATTATATATGTTCTCCTTCCTTGGTACCACTCAATATTATTATATTCCGTAAGAACCTTCTTCGAAAGTATATGAGTTACTCATGTATAATTAATGCCACCACCACCAGGTTCCATCAATCGTGCTATGGCATAGATAAGAGGCTAAAAAGGCCCCTTTTGGACCTAACTATCCATAATTAAACAATTTTCGGTAGGGAGCACAGAAGAGGGGGAAGAGCCTTTTTTCTGACATCCTAATGCAAACATCCATGATTAGGCAATGTTTTGAAAGCAAAAATGGCGAGATTGTCTGTCACATTAGACGGGGAAAAGTCTCAGGAAGTGCTACTTTTATGCGGGTCACAATGGACTTTCATTGGAAATAAAAATTGTGCTTAATGTCAAAAAGTTTGTTTTTAAATATGCCGTAATTTCTACATTACAACAAGTTTAACATACATAAATACTAGCATAATCCGCCCCCACTGTGTGGGTTGCAATAAATCATTAAATCAACGATATATATTTCCTATTTCCAATCGATATTTGTAGAAAAGGCCGCCCTTTAAAAGTCCATTTGCCTTATTATTCTATTTCCTGGCTCTCGAATAACACTGGCCTTACATATCAGGGGAAATATCTCTCTTATTCTCCGTACACGCACTTCTAATATAGGTGTAGTGAGGGGCAGGTATGATACATATTGCACTAAAAGGAACGTCCTTCTATATTTACAGAAGCTAGGTGTGCCCTGAACAAACATTGACAGGTTATTAAGACGAGTAATTGCTCTCTCAGCCCTGCTGCTGCTGGTAATAAGTTGATTCCCATATTTGTAGACATTCTGTCGAGCAAGTGAACGCTAAAGAGAGACACGTACAGTTGCATTATTTATAGCGCCGTCGTCTCTTTGGGTTCGTTAGAAAGTCGGTCGTCGTCCAGTTCATTTATTCACACATGTTCTACAGAGGCTAATTTCCGTGGCCCGCTTTCTCCATTCTCCTCTAAAGCCTTTTAACGTGGCTTATGCTACGACGAGTGCTATACCGAGCATATTAAAGTGTGCATTTTCAACAGTTTTGTGGCCCCCTGTGAGACTTCTAGCAGCTGAAAAAAATAAGGTTTATTTGTTAAAACGCAATAAGCACACACATACTACACACGGATTAGACGTAGTTTTTAAGGACACTTTATAACAGAGTGGACATTGTTGAAATTTTCACCGTGCTTAAATGCCACGTTGCCGAGAATAGTGTATTTAGGAGAGGAGAAAAGGGAGCAATTTTGCGAGATGAGTCCTTTATCAGGTTCGTATCATAACAATTATTAAAACCTCGTGCCAAACAACCATTTTTACACACTTCTGCCGATACAAACCATTCTCATCTAGAGAAGATTGGTTGCCAAGAGATTAAGAGCTTAACAGAGCAGTTCTAATCTCTGCCTCGAGACAGTTGTTAATCCTCTCTAGTAGTAATAAAAAGTCATTTCGAAAAGGTGTCAAGCTTGAGCAGTGATGTGTGCAGAAGCACGCGCGATTTTTCAATAACCAGCTCCCTGTATAACAATAATAAAGCACAGTTTTGGACAAAATGATCTAGATTTACATGCGCTCGCACGCGCGTATGTCCAAATGGTATTATAAATTGCATAATACCGGTGAAACTACTACTTCGTGTATAATAAACACGGCTACTTTCAGTCTGCTGTAACAAATGGAAAAGGGGATCAAATATATAAAGTTTTATTTCTCGTCGTTAGTCAGGTGGCAAAAGTATATCGACTGCCGATGAGTGAGTTTTAAGTTTGGTTCTTTAACACCAGGGTGTTCTAATTAGTTACAGAAATTACATGTAACTCATACTGAGTTACTTTCTGATTCACTGGAGCACCCTGTTTTACCAGGGAAATTTTATTAATCCATATTCTAAATTACTTTCAAAATTACAATTTCAATTAAACTTTGCCAAGAACCCTTCAATAACAGTTTTTACATTAAGAAATTACTGGTTTGTAGTCAGGTTACTTTTCCGAGTTACGTTAACCCCCTGTTTTACCAGGTGAAGTTTATCCGTCCATTTTTTGTCATCCATGAAGCGATTGTTACGTTATATATTTTGTGCGCTCCGCAGTCGGCAAATGTGAACCAATCATTTAGGTGACAAAAAGATCTGGATCAAAGTGCAATCGAAAATAACACCGGCAATTTTCTCGCTTTGTCCACATTTTGTGACATGAAATAACGCTATTTTTTGTTATTGCTGTGATTTGTGTAAACAAAGGATTGTTTGGGGAGGCCCTTTTTTGACTCATTTTGTGCTTGCTTTTCATCACTAGAAGTCATCCCAATGTTAGGTACGTTGCATATGTCATATAAATATTGAGAGCAATTTATACACCAAATATTTCTAAACAAAGAGAATAGTGCAGCTTTTCAGATGCGCAATTGTAGTCAATGCCCTCTCAAAAAGCGACTATTTTTAGACATGATGATATGCATCTCATATGATATAATTGCCGGTCACTGTGTAAAAACACCTTAAACTCACACAAGTACGAGAGCATATGCGCAACGATATGCATGATGAAAGCATATATAATTCTTTATAACTTAAACGTGTTCTTTTTACCACTTTACAATCTACAGGTTGAAAATAGTTTCAAATATGTAACCGCTTAGTATTCAATCGGTACCGTGTACTAGAAGACTTGTTGTTAACGAAGAATATTTTCCCCGTCATTTTCCAGGCGTGTCCGCCTCCCCCTTCCGAGGACCTAGCCACTCCTCTACCCTCCCTGCCGAGTGGCTACCAAAGTCGCGCGGCGTGCTACAACAACAGCAGCAGCAGCAGCATGGAGCCACCTTCGGGCTCCTCAGTCAACGGCATTAGCAACAGCGGCGACAACAGCAACTTCAGCTCCTCAGCCGACCTGTTTGAGCTGCTTGACCGGTTGCAGGGTTCCCGCCTGGACGACCAGAGGTGTAGCATGCCAGTGACTTTTGGGCGGAGGGGCAGTGTGCCCGGGTTGGCTGGGCTGAGTGCGTTTAAGGCTGCCAAGGCGGAGCAGCAGCAGGAGAACCAACAGCAGCAGCAGCAGAGCGATAAGCAGCAGCAACCACAGGCACCGGTAGTGCCGCAGTCAAAGTACCTGTTACAGGTGAGAACCTACACATTAAGCATTAATAGACAGTGCAGTACTATGAAGTGTAGGAGAAGCATTAATAATATACTAGAAAATAGTAGAAATCTTTCCTTTGACTGTAGAACTGTCACTAAGTTATTACTAAAGTGTTATATTAATTTAACTACGATGTAATCTTCCGTTCCAGGAGACCCTCCGCGGTCCCAAACCCTACCCCATGATCGTGCTGCCCAAATCTGGCGGCTACTGGCTCGACCC
>LR140529.1:0-16363 GCA_900659605.1 Tisbe holothuriae | reverse complement strand
GGCAGTATCATCACCAGGATCCTCTTCTCCATTGCCATTCTCACTGGACTCTGCCTCTCAGCCATTGTCATAGAAGCGGCATTCAGAGGGTGGTCAGACAACCCCACAGAGACGAAGTCAGTGCCGGCGTTCATCAAGGAAATACAGGCAGGTTTAAACATTATTACTTGCTAGTTGAGTCCTTAAAATGTCCATGTTACAGTTCCCGACGATCACCATCTGCCCAGAGCCATTCCTCGACAACTTTGCCTTCTTCAGAATGGTCATGAACAGGTTTGACAGCTACTGTGACGACGATCTGCCTGATCAGCAGGGACTTGCAGGCGCTGTGAGCAATGCTAGCAATGACGTAAGTGAGGTGTTCCATCGTGCAATTGTGGATTCGCTGACGTTGGACAAGGGAGAGTTTATCCAGGATATATGTGATATGCCCAAGGAGAGGGACGTCTCGGAAAGGGAATTTAACTTTGTAAAGTAGCTTTTAAATACCTAGAGATCTCTTTGTAGAATGCTGTTGTCCTTTCTAGCCTAGCTGTTCCCTTGAGGTGTACCGCCTGAGACGCGATCTTCAACTGAACAACACACTGCCTTTGATACAGACCACTCTGAGTGCTCTTAATCTATTAAAGCCAAAACATACAGGTGTGTAAATTAAAGTTTGGCCTATACCGGGTGCGATTTTGTCAATGGCACTCTCATATTAACTGCAATATTTTGTCAGAACAAACTTTTCCCCATGATATTACACTTTTGTGCTTTTTTAGCAGCAAAAAGGAAACTATTTTATTAAATAAATATTTTTGTGAAGTGAAACCTTGTTGCTCATGCCAGCCACAATGGAGGACGTGGTGGCCCTGGTCCACGCCGGGGTGGCTGTGGACCACATCATCAAAATCCCTGGAGTGTCCAGAAAATATTATAATACATTCAAAATGCCTTTTAAAGTGTTCCCAGGGATGCAAAGAACATTACAAAGCCCATATATCCATGTTTTTGTATTTTATTTTAACTGCAGTGACCTTGTTTTAATCACTGGGACAGTTTTTGGTGCTTTTTATCTGGTTCTTGGCTTGTTTCAGGCTGTTATAACCAAACTAGTTATTTTGCCCCAGAATAATTATGACTCTTGCATGGTTGCAGGATGTGATAAAGAAGCATCAAAACCTATTTTTGTACCAACGTGATGGAGCACCAGAGCATAACACACACCAGAAGCAAAATGTACTCCTGAGGGGCACTGGGACCAAGGTCTGGGATAAGAGAAAATGAACTTGATTCTAATCAGTCTCATTACATTTTTTTCTTGGAATTTGGCGGCAAATGAAGACATAGGTGCGTTTTAGATATCCCAATAGTACTGGGTCTCTTAAATTGTGTTTATTGGCGGTGTGGGCTAATTTTGGATAACAGCCGTATTAAGCAAGACACCTCTTAGTTTATGACCCATCTGAAGGCATGGAATGCCTCCAAAATAGGATTTAATTAATTGGGAAGGTGGTCCAAGGTCCAAAATATTAGTACTGAAAGTTTGGCTGCAATCGGATATATTACTGTTGATTTATTTACATTTTTGTAAGTGAGAGCCAAGAGTGCCATTGAAAAAATCGCACCCGGTATATAAATAAATATAAATACTGAACAATCTACAGACTTCATCCATGTTCACTCTGATCCTGGAACTTATGCAATCTACAGAAATGTCATCAACGAAATCCTATTTCAGTCCATTGAACATTTTGGTGTGTTTTTCTTCCTTCTCAGACGTCTAGCAGGGTTTGATTTGAGTAAGTGTATTAAAATTATAGCAAGATATTATTTACAACTGTTTGCTTCAGATTTCAGAGAAAACTTTTATGAGCCATCTCCAGAAATTGATTGGAGCATCAACCCATTGTACTTCAAAGACACAGTAAATCAAATGACTTAGGATAATGATTTAGTTTTAACACAAAAAATCTTCCAGCTTTACAAAATGTATGGAACCGATCAGGGCCAAAGTTACAAAAAGAAAAATGTTAATGAATATAGAGGAGGCAAGTCCATGAATATCAGGAGAATAATGCCTCATTTTCTCATGAAATTTAGAGTGTACTGGAGCTGACCATTACATCATAAGATCAGCATTGTATGCAACGATTTTAAGCAAGTTTAACAGGTTCAGCCTTTAAACAGTAATCAAAACATTCAATTTAATAAAAAAAATCACTGTAGGAATTCCAAAAATACTGGTGACCTGCTGCAATTTGTGTTTGATGCTTTCATTGATCAGCTTGATACAAACAACATTGAATATGTCCTAACTCAGGTAACAGGTAGTTCAATATTCCGATGGCTACGGCATTAAAATCCATTTTGCATCAGATGAATGCAAATCCAGGCTATTGGAAGTACATGAAGTTCAGCGAGAAAATATTCAGCGAAATGATTGATTATGACCTGGAAAATATTCACATGGGAATAACAGACTTACCCGGTATTCAAACAACTGAAATGAGTATTTGAATAACTGCATGTACATGTAATTTCCATTGCTAGCCATTTTAAACCCTCGGCCAGGAGTGTACATTGTGGAGAACACTCCCATAAACCTTATGCACAGGTAATACATTTGATAGTTATGCTAGTATAGGATCACTTTAGGAATATATTCTAGTCTCTCTCAATATGATGATCATGCTTTCCTAATGGATGAATGTCTCAGCTCAGGAGATATTGCACATCCAGAGGCAGTCTTAAAATGCGTAATGGACGGCAAATATGGTTGGAAGGAAGCTTTGACTCAGAATTGGGAGACTGTTATGCTGGTATGAGCAGAGAGATTATTCCTCTTTTAACTTATATAAGATGTTATTTACATTTAGATCATGCGAATGTCTCAAAATATTGGAGAAAACTATTTTACTCTAGCCAACGCAAAAGAGATCATGGGGTCCATTCCAGTGGAGAAATTAGGAAACTATAAACAGATATTCGGGGTAAATTTAATATGCTTTCTTAAAAGAGAAAGAAAGTAAAAATATGCCCCCTAGCTCTTTAAAAACGTCCATGAGAAACTGAACCAAGACTTGTCCCACATGGAGTTGATCCCATGGTGCAAGATCTATGGCAGTGAGGATGAGTCCTGCAGAGATTACCTCAGCCACACACTGACCTCTAACGGCATCTGCACAAACTTCAATGGCCCATCCATGGACAAGCTGCTCGCTCCCTCGCCCTGGCTTGACATGTTTAATAAGTTGTACAAGTCAGCTGAGAAGGAGCCGTATAAGAATAAAGGAGCTGGTGCAAGGTAAAAAAGTAATCCACATGCTTAATTAAAATACTAATAGTTTGTTACTATAGTTACAAGACCATGCTTCTACTTGATGATAACAAAATGAAGGATGACACCTGGCATGCCGTGGATGAGACCTTGTTCCATGTAAGTCTTGGGTCTGAGGTCAACTACTACATCATGGGAGCAAACACCATCCAGGTATAAGAAGGCCTTTGTACATGGCATTGAAGTTACACACTGTTGTGCATTCCAGGTCCAACCAGGCCAACATGTCACAATCAAATCCCGTTGGGATAAAGTTCTATCCAGAAGTGATCTAACCTCCTTGGACGAGAATCAAAGGAGCTGCAGGTTTAAATTTATAGTTCACACTGGGAACTTTATTTACTCGTTGCTAATACTAGATTCGAAAAAGAAGGCTGGGAACACGATGGCTACTTCCAGCCCACATACAGCCAATCTACCTGCCGCTACCAACATGCCCTGAAGTCAGCCGTGGAGAGCTGTGGCTGCATGGCATGGAACCACCCGAGGCCAGAATCGCACAAGGATACAAAACTCTGCTCCAACCATGAAGAAAACTATTGCTTCAAGGTAACATTAATACAAGGCAAAGCCATGAATTCATCTACTTAGTTCAACAGCTCGCCATTCAAAATGTAACCTCCTTGATCGATGTTGAGACCTGCCCGGCCGACTGCGAGACCATCACGTTCAACTTTGTACTGGACGTGATCTTCATCAACACTGAGCACTACTGCTCCAGGGGAGAGCTGCACCCGCTGTACCAGGAGATGAGAGGAGCGATCATAAACCATATTGAGGGAACAATATCGTAATAACATTACTTGATTAGCTTCTTTAAAATGAGCTATTTAACATGTTTGTTTAGGTACTATGCTGATCTGGTCTACCGTGCTAATACCATCATGCCTGATTTCCTTGACGTGTGCAAGACCCGGTTCCAGCATCACCTGGCCATTGTGGAGATCGAGATGAGCGGGGATCGGATTCTGGCCACGGAGAAGGGGGCAAAAGTCAAGCTCATCGACAAGATTGGAATGCTAGGTAAAGGAGTAGGACCATATTTTGAAGAATGTATGGCAATGAATCGTGTACACAGGTGGTACCTTGGGCCTGTTTACCGGTGTGAGCATTCTGAGCCTGATCGAGGTTGCCTATTGGATTCTCAAGATCGTCTACAGCGCCATCGTGAAGCGGAGGAAGGGAGAGGTCACCGATCAGACGGAGATTGTCGAGCTTGAGGAAGTCGAGCACAGTGGCAACCCTGAAGAAGAGGAAGAAGAACAAGAAGCCTCAGTGGACGACATTGAGCAAGAAGATAATGCCGCCTAGTAAATAATAAACAAAGCTGCTGACAGCGCCATTAAGATATTGTCATATCGTAACGATGTTTCTTCTTTTCTGCGGACGTTTTCGCAGTTAGCAATGCAGATGAGAATAAGAAGCTGTCTCCGTCGTCATGTTGCGCCCATGTCTTAATTCTGATGATAGGGATTGATGGATGGAAGAGAAGACAACAACAGCAGCATCGGATGATGACATTTGACACTGAAAACAGTCAGTCATGCTGCTGCATGATGAAGATGCACAGTGGGTGCTCCAAGGCACTGTGGACTCCATCACATAATGTGACTCTCATGTAGAGCTCTTCCACGTCCATTGTAGCTTTGATCCGTTTAAGGCCCTCTTTTTGCCGCAGATGAATAGTAGGGCTAATCCACTGCTAGCTGCTGTCATGATACTGTTGCAAAGATGAAGAAACAGCATCCTCATCTTATGCGGCATCGGCCTTGTCAAGGATCTATTTGCGGATTAACTTGACAAGGGGGAGAAATACAAGAAAGTGGAGGACCATGATATTATATGTATATGTGATGATACAAAGAAGGCCTTGACAGGACAGGATAATAACTACTCATCATCATAATCATCTGCCTTTGTGTGTGGCATGTTGTAAATACAGGATGTATTCACGGAACAAATTGGGCTGCAGTTTCAGCTACTCCCAAGGCCGCCGTCACCTCGTTGTTTGTTGGAACATGCAGCAGAATCCTTTCATTTGAAGACAATGGAATCGTCGTCGTTGCCGAAGCCTTTTTTCCTCTGGCAGAACTAATAAGGAGATTGCCACCAAAACAGAACACTCGAGATGCGAACAGAAGACTTCTGTTTTTCACTCATTGCTAACAATTAGCTTGGAATTGGATGTGAAACAATCAATCTTCATACTTTTAAGTCAAGTTGCTTTATGGTAATATTAATCATAGGAACGTACATTACTATCTCTGCATCTTTACTTTTATCTTAAGCCCTCTTTTCCTGTTCTCCCAATCCAGCATTTTTGCTGCTTCTCTCTCTCTCTCTCTCTCCACTTGTCTCTTGCATGAGTTACTGGCTGATGGAAAAAAGAAGTTCTACTTTCCAATGGATAACAGACCTAGAACATTGTGGAGCAATCCCTGGGACAGCATGAGGCTTGAATGGCACCAGACAAACGCATGTCAATCCATCTTTCAATGTGGAATTTGTTTCCCCATTTGCTTGACAATTTTACCTGCTTTTAACCCCATTACAATTTGCCCCATTTAAAACTTTTTATAGCCTGCATTAAATCGTCAGTCAACGCAAATAAACATCAATTACTCACATCAAAAGCTGGCAAAAAAGACAGGTGTCCGTTTTTAATACGTTCGATGCTGATGACGGCTTACCTAAAAATGGATAAAACAGCTGTGTTTAATACAAAGCTCTAATGGGAGATAATTGCTAAACAAATAAATAGGGACCTGAATTATGTCATAACAAGTGCTCCAGATCAAGAGTTAATGTCGTATTAACCTAATGGTCTCATTTGAGTGCATGTGCTCCACATACTGGAATAATTGGTAGGTAGTAAACCACTTTATACAGTATATCGTATTGCATACAGCTCTATTACGTGAGTCAACATTGCAACTTATTGCTTATTCTGCTCGTATCGTTCTATTGTTTCTATAGAGCCATCTGCAATACGCATCGTATTATCAAGACCGAGAGAACTCAACAATATGTATTCAGTTGTTGGCTCACTTTCAAGCTGTTCAGTTGTCTTTATTTCATTCTCTTTGCTGAGCTTTGTTCCTTTTTTCCTTTTTCTCTTTGCTGAGTTTTATTCTCTTTGCTGAGCTCATTCCTGAATTCAGGCACTTTTCTTTGAACTCTTGGAGGAGGAACACATGCATCAAGCCTGGTAAGGATACAAATGTGATGTAAACTTGACATTAGTAGTAGATTGTGTCCATTCATAGTAGTCAGTAGCATTGCCTTTGTTCTTGTCCTTGTTGCCTCTCCCAGCCTGTGAATCCACCCCGAATTCAACAATTGGCGCCCAACGGGCCAGGGCCATGGTGGGGCACGACGACGCCTTCGCGTCGGAACAACTTTAACCACTTCACTTGTTACCTTTCTCTCGTCCACGCTTCGCGCGTAATTGTCGGGTTCGTCTGCTGGCGCCGATAAGATGGATTCCTCACCATCCACGATGTCCTCCGTTCTCGTCCCAAAGCAGGGGGCCTCGAGGGACGACTTGGTCAGAGCAGAGAGCGAGCTCAACCGGCTGTGGAAGCTGCTCAAGGCCAGGAAGACTATCACGGACGCCAGGAAATTAGAAATGCAGCTCGATTACGCGACGGCAAAGGGTGCCTTTCAGAAGTTCTTTCCCGCGGTGATCGATCAATACAGAACCGGCGGTGACGAGCACGAGGCCACTAACTTGCAGACAAAATACGACGCGTCCCTCAAGCGATTTGACGAAATGGAGCAGCTTCTCGACAAACTCCCAAAGCCGAAGAGTACCAACAAAAATAACCCGCCGAACACTTCCGCGACGAGTAGTAGTAGCTCTGTCCCTCCTCTCACCTCGTCCTCCACTCAACCGCCGCCTTTCACGCCTTCCGGCGCAAACGCCGTCACGTCAGGCAGCGGACCAGGTCTTGCGGCAGCTGCGAGCGCCGCCCAATCGTCTGCAGGGACCTCGGCGTCAATGACTGCTGGAACAACTACTAATTCATCGCTAGCGTCGGGATCGATCCCTTCTGCCGGGACGGCTCAATGGGCGGGTCAACATGGCAACGTACCGGCGGGAATCTACCCTTCGCTTCCTCAGCCTTCTTGGCCAGCGCCGTCTCAGGGGTTTAATACTGGGGCGGGATCACAGGTTCATTCGCAGACAGCCTGGGCCAATTCCAGCTCCGGAGCATGGCCCCCACCGGGCGGAACGTCGGCAGCCCCTCAGATCGGTCCGCTAAGTCCTGCCGCACTCGCACAAGTACTAGCTGCCATTGGAGCATCCTATGGCGGACAAGGGCAGCCCTCTTCCTCCCAACCAGCATCTGCCGCACCAACTTTTCAACCTCCACCCACTTCTCGCACCTTTGGACGGCCTCCTCCCTCCGCTCCGGCTCCTTCTCAGCAGACGTGGGCGCATGTTCCTCAGGCAAGCCTGCCACTCTGGGCACAGCCCATGGGAGAGGGCAACGGCTTTTACTCGATGTTACCGGAACCTTGGAACCAGTTGCCTGCCGCTAACCCCGCCCACATTGCGGAGTTTTCTCTTATGATGGCTAGCAAGATAGTGCCCCAGTTCACCGGCAAGCTGGACGATTACCCTCGGTGGAGACAGACCTTCCTTCTAACCTTCCATATTAAAGATATTAGCCTCCCTATGAAACATATGGCTCTCTGCTCCTCTCTTGCCGGCGCTGCCGAGCGCTGCTGCAAGGACACGCTGCCGGACATGGCCGGGTACGCGCTTACGATTACCCGATTGGAGGCAGATTTCGGAGGATACGGTAGATACGTGGATCGATATGCCGGCGCCATCAGGAAGCTAAAACTCGTCAAACCTGGAGCCCTCGCCGACTTCGTCAGACTGGTGGACGCAGTCGAGTCATACCACGCAGCACTCCCAGTTAACCGGTCCCACGAAAAGTATTCCCACAGCCATTTCACTGAGGTATTCCACAAGTTGGACTCGGACCTAAGGATACAATATAACTCTTGCCTGATCATGACCGGCCGCTCGATGGATCCAAACATCGATTCCCTCCTCAGTTGGCTAAAGGACGTCCAAATCGGTGTGCTGAAGAAGGAGGACGAAGGCCACCCTCACGGCGCACAGCGCGGGCGAGTTGCCCTACTTGACGAGCATGACGACTGTCCGCTCTGCGTTCATCTAGACGCGGAGAGCTCGCACTCTATGTCCGATTGTCCATCATTTCAAGCCAAGAATCCTAGACAAAGAAAGAGAATGATCATGTCACTACATAGATGCATGCAGTGCCTCCGGCACGGACACATCGTTAGCGGTTGTAGCTTTGACAAATGCTCTGGTTGCGACGGCGCACATCACGAGTTGCTTTGCGGGGCGTGGGAGGCGGAAAATCATCTCAAAGTCGGTCAGCGAGCAAATCAACCCGCGAAATCCAACGGTCCGGCACCTAGACAGTCCAACCTGGCTGCCTTGGCGGCTGCCCCTTGGGGAGGTCAGCCGAACGTAGGTTACCACGGAGCCGATACGGAGGAGCCCTGCGCAGCTTACAAACCTACTTCCTTTACAGGCGCATTTAAACAGTCGGACAAGGCTGTGTCCAAAATGGCCCAAAAATTCATCAACCACAGCCCGTGCACCCAACGCTTTGTCGCAGCGTACGTCATCAACCCAGAGAACGGTAGAAACGCATTGGTCAACATCCTTCTCGACGACGGTTCCAACGTGTCCATCCTAGCCGCAGAGCTTGCCGAATACCTGAAATTGGAAGGCAAAGAGATTAGTGGAGTAGTTTCGGGAATTAGCGGAGTCGAAGTCGATGCAAAGGGCATACAAGCGGTAGTACACATTGAAAGCAGGAATCGTAGCATTGTCCATCCTGTCCTTGTCCAAACCATGAATAAAGCAACCGACGGCCTTCGTATGGCAGACTGGAAGAAACACCAGAGCTTGTGGCCACATTTGGAAGGCTTAGAACTTCACCACCCTGTCCAGTCCACTAACGTCTCCCTCATCCTCGGCACGAATGCCCCATTCTTCCACCGCTCGCTTAACGAAATCTCCGGAGCCGAGCTACACGAACCCATCGCCCGCCTCGGTCCGCTGGGCTGGTCAGTCATCGGCCCAACCTTCCCACAGAAGACGGGAAACTCCGTCTCCCTTGTTAATAAGTCCAGTCCTTTTGCCCAGTTTAGCGCCGCCTGTTCCATAGATCCGCTGCCGCTCGGCCATAAGCCCTTTTCCTTGAAGCTCAAACCCGGTGGAGCACCGCCACTTACAGGCATTACCAACTCGGAGGATAGGCGAGCCCTTAACATCATTATGGAAGGAATGACTAGGTTGCCTTCGGGAGACATCGAAGTCCCAGTCCTCTGGAAAAACGAAAGCCGACCTAAGTTCAACTTGGAGATGGCCAAAGCCAGGTGGCTAATCGTAGAGAGACAGCTCCACAATTCTCCAGATGACTTCGAAATGTACGACGCAGCCATAACTAACTGGGTCGATAAGGGCTATGTGGAGGAGGTTCCTTGGGAGGACGGGCTAGGTAGCTTTTATATCCCGCATTTCGCCGTTTGGAGGAGGGACCGCTTGACCACGAAGTGCCGCGTCGTTATGGATTGTTCTGCCAATCCAGGGGGAGGGTCATTAAACGACCACGTCATGACTGGTCCACGCTGTATAAACGACTTGTTCCAGGTTCTCTTGGCTTTTAGGGGGGATAAGTTCGCACTGTCGGCTGACGTCCAGGAAATGTTCCTGAGGGTGAAGATGCCGCCCGAGGACTCCAAGTACCACTACTTCGTCTACCGAAAATCTCCCAACGAGCCCCTCAAACAATTCAGAGCCACCAGCCACGTCTTCGGAAACACGGATTCCTTGAACATTTCAGTAGTAGTAGCGAAGTCGTCTGCCATCCACCACGAAGAGAAGCACCCCAAAGCGGCGGAAGTAGTACTCAAGAAGGCGCTGGTCGACGATAACATGGGATGCGCCCCGAACAAGCAGGCCGCACTCGAACTAGTCGAAGGACTCACCGAGATATACGCCGCCTGCAACATGAAAATTGTGAAATGGCTCTGCAACGACCGCTCGGTTATCCCATCTGGTCCGTACATGCCGGTTAAATCGTTCCAAAATACTCCTGAGCCAGGAGAACTCTTTGCCACTGCCCTGGGTATCGGCTGGTACCCTGAGGAGGACTGCTTCGTGATCCAGTGGAGCCAAACCATGCCATGGGCCCCGACGAAGCGCAAGCTGCTGAGGGGCCTCATGGCGTTCTTCGATCCGATGGGCTGGTTTACCCCGTTTGCAGTGAAAGGCCGACTCCTCCTAAGGAAACTCTGGGATGCTAAACTGCCTTGGGACAAGGAGGTAGATGCTGCCATAGCCAGGGCATGGTTAGCTTGGTTCGAAGGGGGAGCAACTCTAAGAGATTTCAGGCTGCCTCGTTGTGCAGGATTTGACTCCGATCCGGGCTCCGTCCACGTCTTCTGCGACGCTTCGGGGGACGCCATTGCAGCTGTGTGCTACGTCGTGAACAACTACGGAGTCACCCTACTTGGGTCCAAGGCCAAGACAAATGGTAGTAAGGCGCTAACCATTCCAAAACTCGAGCTGTTGGCAACCGAAGTCGGCGTCAAGCTTGCGAGAAAAATTTGCAGAGTCCTCAAGCGCGAGGTAACGGAGGTCAATTTCTGGTCAGACAGCATTAACGTGGTCTGTTGGCTAAGAAACCCCTCGAGAACATTGGAATCATTTGTGGGAAGGAAGGTAGCTCAGATTAGAGAAGTCTCAACGCCGCGGCTATGGCGGCACGTCACCACCGATCTTAACCCCGCGGATCTTCCCTCGCGGGGGTGCTCCGCGAGCGAGACTCTGGCCTCGAACTTGTGGTGGCAGGGTCCGCCCTTCCTAACCTCCGAGGCTGACTGGCCCGAGCCCGATGTCCCAGCCAGGCCACACGAACCACTGGCGGACGAGGAAATCCTAGAACAACTCCTGGGCTCCTTCAGGGTCAGCATGGAGGAAGTCGGGTACAACCCCTGGCTCCGCTTTAGCTCTTGGTCTCGCGCACTGACTGTGATGAAGTTGGTACTCAAAGCCTGCCAACTCTTCAGGGGCGGGAAGGCGCCGAGCGAGATATCCCACAAAGACGCGACTGACGCTCTCTGCCTATGGGCGCAGACGAACTCGTGGGCGACAGAGTATTTCACTCTAAAGAAGGGGGAGGCGCTGCCTCTGAAGCATAACTGGAACAATATGTCCGTAGACTTGCACCAGGGCGTCATTGTAGTGTCCGGACGTACTGGGGGCAGGGCGCTACCCATGATGCCAGCCGACCACCACCTAACACTGCTACGACTGCGTCACCTCCACGCTATCGCCCTTTCCCACGTGGGTGGTCCTCGAACTCTGCTTGCCGAGGCACGGCTGGCCTTCTGGGTGCCGAGAGGAGTCAACCTGTGCAAACGCGTTTGTCACACTTGCGTGATTTGCCGGAGGCGGCGGCAGTTCCGACTGAAGCAGAAGATGGCCGACCTCCCAGAAGAGCGCCTGGATTCGTCGTGGCCTCACTTCGCCTTCCAAAATGTCTCGGTTGATCTGTTTGGGCCCCTGGAAGTAAAGGTGCAAGGTCGCAGAGCGCGTGAGAAGCGCTGGGTTCTTGTAGTTGCTTGTCAAGCCTTCAGGGCTATCCACTTGGAAGTAATCCATAGTATGTCCACCCGCGATGTAGTTTGCGCATTAGTCCGCTTTGCCGCCCGCAGGGGGGTTCCGGAAAAGATCCTCAGCGATCACGGCAGCTACTTCGAGCTCGCCGCTCAGGAGCTCAAGAAAATCATCCCACTACCAACTACCCCCTATGGCGAAGGATGGTCCGACACCGTATGGTCCCATTACGCGCCAAGAGCACCGCATATGGGCGGGTGTGTAGAGAGCCTCGTCAAGTGTTCGAAGTCCGCTCTCTTGGCCGTACTCAAAGGAAAACCCATGGTCGACTCGGAGCTCGCCACCGCGCTGGCCGTGTGCGAAAACCTGGTGAACAGGCGGCCCATGGGCGTGTTATCTGGAGACGCTGAGGACGCCGACGTGCTAACCCCTGCTCACTTCTTGGCTGGTCACCGGATGGGAAATCACGAGTCACTACTCGGTTGCGACCGTCGCGCTGTTGACCGTTGGCTAACAACCTTGCAGGTTCAAGATGAGTTCTGGGAACAGTTCAAGAAAGAGATTAGGCCGGAACTCGAGCCGAGAGGCAAGTGGTGGCAGAAGGTGCCTAATGTTGCAGTGGGAGACATAGTCGTTACCTTCGATCTGCCTGCAGAAATACGGAGTAACGGAGATTGGCCGCTGGCAGTCGTCACGGAGGTTTTTCCGGGTGCCGATGGCCTGGTGAGGACGGTCGCGGTGCGGTACGGTGGCAAGGTCTACAAGCGCCACATCCGCTCGCTCATGCCCATCTGCTAAAATGAGAATCATGTTTTTAATTAGTCCAGTATTAGTAGAATCGTTCGTTGAGCTTTCTCTTTTGAGCTTTCTCGTTTGTTTCCTTTCCTTGTATTAAAACTCGTCCACTCCCGTGTTTCTTCTTATTCTCTCGACCTTCATGGGGGTATCCTTTCTTAAATTCGACCGTTTGTCATATATCTTATTAGCTCGCTCTACCTACCCGACCGGCGGATACCAACCAACAACTCTCCTAAGCACCGCTGGGACTTTATGAAAAAGACTTTCCCTACTCTACATTGATCTTTACCTCGGTATCCTTTCAGCCACGTCATGCCGCCGATTTACATGCCCAAGCTGTTGCCCGGCAAGAGTGACCACAACCCAGACTCCTACAGGACGTCGCCGTTTCTCCTCACCTCCAACGTAGCCATTCCGAGCGCACTCGACGACCCAGAAGGCTACCGCAGAGGATTCGCTGCTAAGAGCTTCCTTAAGGAGGCCGGACTGGCCATCGGCAGCCGCCTCCTCGGAGACAAGGACCCTGCCAGCGGATGCATCAAATTCTGCAGAGACGAGGATCACTTTAGTGCAATCCTGCTGTACTTCTCCCGGCTTCTCAGCGTGGTCAAGCTCGCGGGGCTGAGCATCGAGGAGGATGAGTCAGGCAAACTGGTGATTGCTGTTGCCCCACCTGGGGGATACTGCATCATCGTGTGTGAGCAGAACGTGCCCAAGCCGGTCATTGTGGAGCAGTTCCAGCGCCTGGCAGCAGGAGGTGTCACGTTCCTGGGGGAGAACATCGAGCGGTTTCTCGTTGATTTCGCCGTGGATCATTGCAGGGTGGAGCAGGACACGATCTCAACGGCAATTTTTGGCGAGAGCGACAGCTTCTGGAAGAAGCCCCTGAGCGCCCCTTGTGCGTCACTCTTTGAGTTATATTTCTGCGGAGACGTGTTCACCGGGCTGTCGCCCCCGGACGCCGCCAAGTACCGCGGCCTGTACAACATCTCAATTTTGGATGGGCAACCGTTGGCTCTTCCACCGGGAAAGATTCCGCTAGCTCGCCTTGCACTGTTGCGCAGCCGGGCGTGCCTTCCTCCGTTGATGGTGTCGTGTCTGGTGGCTCTGCGAGTGCGGTCAGGTTCGCTATCGACCCGGGGAGAAATGCGGACGAACTACGCCAAGGTGGTGGCCTCTTACCGGCGCCCCGGTCACCCTGTCCGATGCACCCTTCCGTTGGTGTGGGCTGAATCTGCAGGCGCCTCTGCCTCGACTTCGACAATCACTGCTGGAGCTCCGTTTTCCGGCCGGTCAGGGCCGCTATTGGACACTGCTGTGGTCCGTCCCGTGGTGCGAGTGGAAAGCTCGGTTGGGGCTGAGAGACAGGTGTTGAGCACCGGCGAGGTCGCGGCCGTGGCGGCTCCGGAAGTCATAGTTCTCAGTCCAGTTCGTTCCCCTGCTGTAGGAGCGGCAGCCGCCGCGACGGGCGAGGAGGAAGACGATGACGTGCTACTGATCCAGGAGACCATTTCGCTGTCAGACGACCAGGGCTCGAACACTCCGGAATATATTCCTACTCGTCCTCGAACCGTGCACTCGCTCTCGTCATCGGATTCCGAGCCTTCTCTGACCGTGCAACCTTCCGCTGCTGGGGCGGAATCCGGAGGGAATAACAGAGATGAGGCCGCTGGACCAGAGCCGGTTAGGACGGCTCGGGAGTCACGCGGGCGATCTCCAAACCGTGGGTCTGCTCGTGCAGTTCGGGATCGTCATGAGGAGCGGAGAACGGCCAGCACTCGCGAGACAAACCGAGTGCGTCGAGACGACCGCCGGGGCGGTTCTTCTCTGGGACGCTCAAGTGATCGCTCAAGGGACAGATCTCGAGACATTTCTCGCCGCCGCTCTGGAGCAGGCCCTCGCCGCATTGGAGGCAACTTCGAGCCTCGCTCAAGCAATTCCGGCAGGCATCGGTCTTCTCGTAGCTCGTTTCCGGCTCGCGGCCTGGGCGCCGGCCCACGTTTTGGAGGAACGTGGGGAGACTGTCGCAACTCTTCTTCTCGAGCCAGGTCGGGTTCTCGTCCTGCTCCTAGGAGTGGCCGCACTTCCGCTCGTGCCGGCCTTGGCTTGTCTGCTGCCAACGTGGGAGCTGGGGGTGGTGAGCCCGCTCAGGCAGACACTGTGGGCGTGGCATGGGGCAGATCTGACCACAACGGCGATCAGCCGGCGCACTTTGGCGGGAGTGATGCGGCCTTCCCAGATCTGCGTGGACTGCTCGGCGAGAATGAGATCCTACCGTATCACGCGAGGGCTGAGATCGAAGAGAAGCTGAAGGAGGCCGCTTTGCGTCCGTGGCAAGACTATATGCTCCCGGTTGAGGCTGATGGGCCTGGGGACTGCATGTGGCCTGGGTGGCAAGTTAAGCAGCGCTTCTTCGCAAGTGGACCTCGCCGTGGTCTCGCCGTCGTGGAGAGCGCGCTCCCTGCTTCCCTCAGACAGGTCCCTCCTCTGCCCGGCTGTAAGTTCTGCAACGGGGAGGATCACTCGCTGGCGACCTGCAACAAGATATTGGATCATGTGACGGTCAACGGCTTCCCGACCGTGGCTTCGTGGAACGTAAGGTTGTGCCAGTACGTGGGGTGTCCGTTCCCTTACTGGCATCATACTGGCAAGTGCCCTGTTCTCTGCGGCCTCTGCTTCAGGTGTTCCCGCCGTGGACACCAGGCAGAGCAGTGCGACTTCTATGGGGGACGCGCTTGGGAGGAACACTACGATCTGTACTCACTATTTGGCTACAGCAGCTACTTCCGTGGCTCAGCTCCGTGGCGGTTTGCGGGCCCTCGCTTGGACGTGTCGGAGCTGGTTCCTTGCTTAGACACTGGGTTCCCTGGCGTGGAGTATATGATCCCTCGGCTGGACATGGGCGCCAACGCGCACTCTCGGCTGTCCGCGGAGTACAACCTGTGGGCCGTCTGATCGGGTGTTCTGCACTGGTGAAGGTTGTGGGAGAAAAACTGAGTTGAAGCAAAAGAAGAGCATTTATTTTATGTGAGCTTTTATAAACAAAATCAATGAATTTGGCCAGATTTATATTAACGGAAGAAACTTAATGAAATGAAACCGAATGAAGAAGAAAAATTAATTAACTGAAGATGAATTACCAAGGAATAAGTTATGGAATAATGAATTTGTGATTGTTAAGGATTTATTGAATGAATCACGTGTGAAAAGACTATGAAATAATGAAATTATGGTCGGCATTCGGTATAGCTCCTGTGAGTCGGGGCGTGTTCAAATTTCCCGCCTGCCACGGCTCAGCTAGTGAGTGAATTTGTGGAATCTCTCAGCTTTGTGCTGAGCTTTCTGAGTGTTGTTTTTAATGAAAGGAAAGGAATAAAAATCAGTTGTTGGCTCACTTTCAAGCTGTTCAGTTGTCTTTATTTCATTCTCTTTGCTGAGCTTTGCTCCTTTTTTCCTTTTTCTCTTTGCTGAGTTTTATTCTCTTTGCTGAGTTCATTCCTGAATTCAGGCACTTTTCTTTGAACTCTTGGAGGAGGAACACATGCATCAAGCCTGGTAAGGATACAAAT
>LR140528.1:0-16355 GCA_900659605.1 Tisbe holothuriae | reverse complement strand
GCCGAAATTCTTTGCTGGGATTCAAGAGCAGTATCGGAGATCAAACAGTAAAATTAAAGGACATTTTGAACGTCTATCAATTGACATTTACATATTTCAGCACATGTCCATAAGATGCGCCGTCCCATGCAGAGAAGCCATCTGAACGCCGAGTCGAGAATGATGCTGAGGAACAATCTCAGTCTAGAATACGAACTCTACTACTTCCTGGAGGCAAAATTAATGCGACAGTATTACAGCCTAATTAAGACGGGTTAGCAAATGTAAATTAAACCTAGCTAGATCATGGGACATCTACGAGTATAAATTATATAGTAGGGAAAGGCTCTACCTATCATCGTAAATTTGGCTGCATGTATGAATAAACAACGAAAACAATTTCCCCATTTTTGCAACTAATTTCATCACATACTTGAAGTAAATACGAGATACAAGATTACTTGTAGTTCAATATCCATTTTTATTTTTCTCTCCTTCACATATCTCCATCGACTGTAGCTGTGGCTCAAACATTTAATTTTTGAATCACAATCTTTCACTCACTCACATTGGGAAAATATATAATTAATAATAATAATTTAATTTTCGGGACCAGAAAAGAATAATTTATGATTAGATTATGCAAATATAATTTTGTGGCAAGTTCGTGGTTTTTCTTCTTCCATTTCGAGAGATTTCCTTAACATTTTTGATTGGAACCATTTTCCCTCCCAAAAAGTTTATCCGTAACAATAAGTTAACACATAATTATGTACAAAATATTTTAACTGCGAATAAATGCGTTTTTTCGTTACCTTAATCATCAAGCATGCAAAATACACTATTTCTTAATATAACATTTTCTGAGCAAATCTTAATAGTTGTTCTGAGTGTAGCAATTGTTCGCCGATGTGACTAGCGATTCTATCTTCATATTGCGTTGTACCCTCTTAGAATAGGGGTCATGTAATAGGTTTCTTATCGATGTAATTGTAGCTCCGTGGTTTAGTAGGACAAATCCTCCAGGTCTAGGTCGTCAAGCTCGTCTTCTTCGATAGGATCACTCCCATTGGCTGAAACGATATTGAATTAATTGAGCATATATTTTAATTTTAATGTGTCATTCAGTGCATTCTGATAAACTCAAGCTATTGTGTAGAATGGTGAGTATAAAACTAATGCTTCACTTGTCAGTGTTTAACTGTACAAAAGATATGTAAACATGCAGAATAGTACATAACTATGGGATAGGAATTCTTGTCGGGGAGAGGGTCAAATGGGAAGAGCGTTTAGGCACGTATGAAAATGTTTTGGTCTTACATTGACTTCAGTACGAATAATATAAAACAAGCTTTCACGCTATTAGTCTTTACAGAAGTAAGTACATAAATTGCACAGTCATTGGTCATCAAGTTATTTATTTGCTTTGTCGCTCTGTATTTGGGGGAAATACCTTAGGAAAATGGGCTTAGTGGGGAATTTTCTGACTCCGGATCTGGTTGGAATGGGGAGTCTACCGTAAATGTGGGAATAATCCGAGTCGGAGGAATCTGAAAATAGGGGCGATGAGGGGTCATTTAGCAGCAGGGGAGTTATAACCTAAATTAACCTGGAGATGATGCTAAATGGTACTTACGTAGTTGTCGGATGAACTAATAACTAGAGAGATATTCTTAGCAAATTCAATGATTATTAATTAATTACATTAGAAACTCATATCCCTGTAACATAAACCAATACTGATCCCCAAACCCATTCAATTATATTTTGCAATTCGGCGTGCAAATTATACCCCTATTGTTATAAGCATTTAGTAGCCAGGATACTCTCACTCCCTTTTATTGACCCATTTTCAAACCTGTAATGTATGGCACAAAGTTTGTGGGATTCCTCCGGTAGTTGGCGCGGCTGACCGTCGTGGAGGACGCTTGCTCAGATCCTAGACCTGGAATAAATGAATTTTAAGAATCGATTTACTACTAAAATTAAACTTAATTAAAAATTAATTTTAAATTAAACTTTACTTATAATTAATTATAGTCTTAACTGTCTTATAGTTAATTGCAATATATTAACTAGTAATGTCAGGCTACAATGAATTGCTAGTAAGTTTTAATATTCTTAAAGTTTAATTAGCTGCAACTTGACATAAGCAAATCATAACATCTGCTTAAAATCTGGGCGAGATGAAGCTTCAAAGTGCTGGCAGATTAGTGAAGCAATCGAATCCAGCAGAAATTTCCCAATAACTCGTTTAATTTTCATCCTCAAAACATGATAATATCCAGAGAGGAGGGGCAAAATAATGCAGCCGGGTAATACACATTTCTCTTAATGGAAATTTCGTGCGCATCGTGTTAGAGCAATTGATGAGGAAATGCAAGCTGAGGAAACAATGACTACGTGTACAAACTCGAATGGTCTAGCAAGAGGATTAATGCAGACTCCTTACTATTTAGCAATTAAATATTGCTAGCTATGCATGTTCTCCTGAACAATTTTGAATTTGGTATTTCAGATACTCTCTAATATTCTATGTTGTTCGTGTTCACAGATAATTAATGCTAACGACTCTGAGATTCATTCCTCTTCTGCTCCTCTTCCTATCTCAAGCTGAGATCCCAATTTGAAGACGGAATTTTCCCATGCTTGCACCGTTAAGCGATGCCAACCAGTCGCATGCACACAGAAGCGGCGGCAGCCAAAATCTTCAGGTCCAAGGGAAGAAAAAAAAGCGTACGTCCTAAGTAGCTTGAGAATTCAGGCCTCTTCAATAGAAACCGCTACTTACTCGTATAATATTACCTAAAGTCACAAAATTATGAAAATCATCACTTTACTTTTAATACTTAATTTAACATCTGCAAAGTCCGGTTTTCAGGTGATTCCTCCCAACCCTGCTCCCTACGTAGCCTTGGACGTTTTATCAAAGATGTTTCTTCAGAGCGTGACAGCGAAAGCAGAGAAGAATATCACAAAAGATTGGAATCTTTCCTGATTGCATTTGACGCTTTTCCAATGCAGCAGTATTAGCAATATTACCATGGAGATTTCGTGCTATTATGTAAGCGTAGCATAAAGAGGCCCAATCAATATTGACGCATCTTTTTATGGTGCAGTTTAAACGCGGAAAAGACCGATTAAGATGTACCAAAGTTTATTGCACATTAAATCGTGACCATAAGGTATTTTCCAGTTTTAAAACTACCCCAAATATTCTTTTAAAATAGTGACACTAAACACCCTGTAATTACTCCAAGAAGCTCTTCATAATACGTTAAACACCTGACGCTTTAAGCGTCGTCGTCGTCGGCAGCTATCAAAGACGCAAAACTGCCACCAGGTAAATAATCCTAATAATAACAAACTGTTAGCTTCGGAAAGCTCTTCAACTTGTCAGCACTTTATTTAATATCATCACAGTTAAAAACGCGTCTTTTACGGTGCGTAGATTTTCCCACACATTTTAGGATGACTGATGCGGTCTGTTGGCAGCCGAGTTAAAGGAGCAAAAAAGTGGACTGCAGATGCTGCTGGGGGAATTTTTACCCGACAAATCATTGTAAATGACTAGCCAACTAGCTTAACTTTTGTAATGTTTGGTTGGGTGGATGATAAAAGTTAATTAAATACAGAAGCCATGGAAGAAGAAGGAACGAATAATAATATTTCTGGTGTATATTCTACTCACTCATATGGCCCGCTGCCGCAGCTGCTGCGGCCGCGGCCGCCGCGGGGTCCCCGTTGTACAACCTCGAATGCCACCAGAACGGATGCGACGGAATCTGCGGCGGCAGCGACGTCGGCCCGTTGCTGCTCCCGCTGCTGCTGCTGCCGCCGCCGCCCATGGCCGCGGCCACGCGGCTGCGGAGGCCGCCCAGGCTGGACTTGGCCTTCTTGGCGGCGCTGTTGCTGCTGCTGTTGCTGTTGTGGCCGTTGTTGGCGCTGCTGACGCCGCTGCGCTGCTGCCGGTTCGATTTGACAAAGTTGGGGATGCGCGCGGAGAAGCCCTGGTAGTAGGGGTCAATATCTGGAAGAAATATACACATATAATACAGTATATCTGGGCTAAATGAAGCTATTTGTAAAACTCTGCAAAGCATCCTTGTTGAAAGTCTGGGAACGTCTCTTTAAACATATTGCATTTCGTGACGTCCCCTTGTCGACAGATTAAGAAAGTTTGGGAGTGAAAAAGACGATTTTCCCACTCGGTGATTTCAATTTTCTCCTGCGATTCTTTCACTCTTTTATGAAGTCATGCTTTGACAACATAAAGAAGACTTTTCTAAACAATTAAGTTTCTCCTCCAAGGCTAAACCGTGCTGTATTTAAATCGAAACGAGTTGTTGATCTCTATTTGTGTGGCAAAGTTTAAGACAAAGCTCAAAAGCAACCTTCTAAATATCACAGCAGTTGCGCCTTGGGCTTTTGTTTTGATTGGAGCTGCAAGGCGAGAGAAAATTGGAACATTATGGCGGCTTTTCTTCCCTCTGTTTCAAGCCATAAATTAGCCCACAAAGAAGGGGTTAACTGGCGATGAAATCGGCGTCTTCTGTATGTGTGTATGCACTTTACTCTTAATTCAAGGACAAGTGGATGCAATCCTCTGTGCTTTGAGCATGCTACCGACATATTGCGTTGTTATCAACAGTCTACATGTGCCTTTAGGAAGATCAAATCTCAATTTGACCTTAAACATGCTTTGTGGGGTCCATTTAACCCTTTATTCCCCAGCCCAATTACGCATCCGTACCCAATAATTAGATCTTAACGCCAAATTGAGTTTCGACATGACCTTGGGCCAGCCTCGAACTTTTTTCATCTTCCTCATTTATAAATGCCCTTTTCTCTCTTTCTTTTAGCGAACGACCTTGTTCCAATTTTCCGAACGCGTGTTCCTCGTTGTTTTTTATTTGCAGATTGAGATGAGCGCGGTTTTTACTCCGGGGTTTAATCAGTGCTTGCCTTATGCAAAGTAGCAGCCCAGCCTTGTCTTGTTAGAGGCGCATCCGCCTGTGTAGAATTGGTATAATCAGTTATCCTACAAATGGATTTGATTCGTACATGTGTTCGTGTCTTGTGGATAAAAAGAGGGCGAAGCGAAGTGGGAAAATATGCAAGAAATGCAAGAATTGAATTGGCCTTGATCTGTTTTGCCGAGGATAACAATGGGAGAAAAATGTTGATTCCTGAGTAAATAGCAATCCATCAATTGATTTGTTAGCAAAGCCCTTGGAAAATGTTTCCAATGTTCTATTTACCCAGTAGATTTTTAAGCAACATCTTGCGAGTGATTTCTGTTATAAACTTAGCAAAGATCGAAGTCAATCAATAATTAATGGAACGTGTACGTACTGCATATCAATAGAGCATTCAAAGCTGAAAACATGCATTGAGCACATTTCCGTTCCATACATTTCCTGCTACACACTCTCACAAAAATGTATTGGGAAAACAACAAATAAGCCGAAAATAAAATAAGGTCATGTCGGAAATATTATTCAGCATTAATGTTGCCAAAAAGCTTATTCATATACTCATCGACGTTTTGATATAAAGCTTAGATCTCCTCTGCGGGTAACAACACGAATTCAACCTTGACCGTTTTCACAGAATACTAATCACGATAATTGTCACATAAAAAGGGCCTCAGGTCGAAAGGCATATTCCACAGAGCTATGACTGTCATCTTGTATGCCACTGGAGATCACAATGACGCATTAGTAGACAACGGTTTCAAGGACTGAGTTAGAATGGATATTTAAGCGTGATTACGTATAAAATATTCGTGGTCAATTTGGCAGTCGCCCGTAATTGTTCCTGTGCTCTGAAGCGAGTGATTTCTAGGTCACCCATGGATATCGTACATGTCATTTATATGCCTTTGATTGATCTACAATATCATGTGTCAAATCCTTTTGTTTCAGGGACTACATAATAAATATCTGACTGAACCGTCAATTTACATTGTGATGCCTCGTTTAACTTGGTAAAAATAGCACTGCGCACAGTGGTCATGCTGATGAATATTGTATACTATAATGAGACTACTGTGCCCTTGTCTCGTTCATCATGTTGTAAATGACACTTGTACACTAATATCCGTATTTGAGTTTATGCTTGTACATTGAAATTGAAACCAATGTGTTTAATGTCCCAGATAAATATCATTCCTCGCCCTTTGAAAATGGAGACTTTTTGCGTTCTTCTCCCTTTTGAGGGGACACTTGAACTTACACGGAGGAGAATGAGCGAGTGATGCAAGAGTTTTGACTGAATGCCAAAGAAAGGTATTTTCTCCCTGCATGCTCTATTGAGAGAATTGTTGACTGCGTTCTTAGAGCCAAGAAGAATTTTTAGGGGGAGAGGTCAAAGTGCCTAAAGGGGGGATGTTATAATAGCAAAAATTAGTAATGGAAATATACAAAAACATTACGACAGCACTAATTATTACTAGACTAGCATTGAAGTCTAATATCCTTGATTTTAAACTATAAGTTGGATGCATGTAGTGTATACATATTTAAGAATTTGTGCTGTTATTTACGGTATCCAAGAACATTTCTAATGCAGCTTCTCCTCTTGGCCCCATTTTGACATAAATAAGGTCAGCAATTGCATAAAAATAGCAGCACGCATTTTTCAAGAGCAAGCTACATTTCTAATGAACTGCATTGGAAAACGTTCAAGAAAGGGTTGCTAGTTTCTCAAGACATCGGTGTATCTTTCCATGGAAATAAGGTTACTACCGTTCTAATTGTTCATAGGCAACCCTGAAAGTTTTTTGTGCAACTTTCTCGCTGAAAGAATGCTTTTAACGGTAGGAGAAAACGGTAGCGCAAAGGTTGAAATATTGGCATAACTTGGATTTTACCTTCGACCTACTTAATGAATACAGAACTAAGACTCAACCAATACATCAAACAAGATTCATTATTAGCCACATGAATAAAACGAATGTAAAAAAGTCTATTCAGATTGATCATGATGTTTTTCCCTATTCAAACTGTCCAAGGATTACGCGAAATTGCGTAACTTTCCTCTGTCCGCTCGCGCAGGAATGCGTATTAATGACGCGGGTGGGTCCAAAATATTCTTCTTCTCAACAGGGGACAAATTAAAGAGATGGCAAGAAGAGGGAAATCTATCTAATGGCCATATAAGAAGATGGGAAATTACCTTTAATGAAGGGAACGTGCGTTCAATTTAGGCTTATAAGGAAGTAAAACTTCTTTTGAATATGTTATGCACGGGATGTTCAACTCTTTCTTCCATTGGCAGGTTCCAGGTTTCCATCACGAGAATACGTGTCCGACTAACGAGTCTTATTTACATTTTCCCCGTTAGGAAAATTCAAATTTTTCCCAAAAGGAAATAAATAACATTTGTCGCCTTCGAGTCAGATTTTTGAGAAATTCCTTTGTATGTAAGAAAAGACATCATTCGGTAAAAGTTAATGCCTATAAGGATATACTTAATATATAATATTCGTACGTTACTGTATTTCTATTAGTATAGTTACGCGATGTTAGTTCATGTTATGAACAGTTAAAACTGCAGTTATCTGTCAATCCTCCTCCCTTTCAGCCCCGCCTACTACCTACCCCGCAAAGCAGTGAGTGACGCAACCGCCCCGTTCTTGGCTCCTTTTTATTACTGACTAAAAAGTAAGAATCACTTTTTGGGTTTCATTCTGCCAGAAATGAAGAATTCTCTCCCACAGCTGTTTCCGGAAATATACACCAGGATGACGAAAATATGAGGAAAGAAGAAAGGAAGCCCAAAATAGGGTTGCTAATATAACAAGTTAAGCTGCACAAGTACAAGTAATTAAAAAACTACTTTTGGCTAAATGATTACTCGAAATTAATATTAAATTGAATGTTGATATTGATAGTTTTTCGAACAGAAATGATCTGTCATCCCTGATAAAACACGGCTTACTTTATTTAACATCGTCTGCAATTGCAGCCGGTGTGAAATATATAAAGAGATCCTTTCATTACGTTTCCTTCTGGTGGAAAATTGGGAAATCCGTTATTTTCGGGATTGTTTTGTCATATTATTAAATTAACACTCTTCTCAAAAAGGGACAATCGTCTTTACTTAAGATAAAATGTTAATAAATACTTTTTAGCATTTAAGGTTATATAAATTAACCACGACAACTTGTTATATCCTTAACCTCAGTATTAAAATACACTTTTCCCATTCCAACCAAACTGATTAAGCAATCCAACTTTCATCTCGGTTTTATTTTATTATTATAGCATCATCTTCTGAACAATCTGTTAATAATAGAAGAAGAAGAAAGAGGAGAAATATATAATTGATTATTTCAAATGCTTCTGAAGAAATGATGAAATAGAAAGATCGTGCACAGGGGAAAGTTGGATAACATTCTCAGATGCGTTTAATTTATGCAGTTAGAGGATAATTAAACAAATATGGCCTAATGAGAGGCTGTATAAGGCGTTAAAGGTAATGATAAGTGTTTACTAATTGTATAGTACTGTTTAAAATCACTTAAGACACCAGGGTCAAAAACTCCATTTAAATCCATATGCACGCTTTCGAATCATAAATCCCCAGTAGCACCAAACATTGCATAATTGTTACGAAAACTCCTCTTGGCACGGAATGGCCGGACCTAATTGAAAAATTCCCCACTGCTTACATGACTAGTGCCAAAAATATGCCCACCGCAGAGCAAAGAACGACGTTAAATAGGCCTTAGAATGGTGTTGACCTCCAAGTGTCGGGCATAATTTGCTAATTTTCAGGCACTGTCGTCTTTGCATCCAAATTGTAATCCTACTTACACATTGAATGATTACGTATGCCCTACATCTTGTAATTTTACAACTCGAAGCAATTACTCACAATTGTAACTTTTAACTACCTGCAGTTTTCCCTCCGCGGGCGGTGACGGTTCTTCATTTGTAGAGAGAGATTTCTTCTCAGATCGAATTAAATGATTAAATAATATTGGCAAAGAAAGTTGTATCCTTGGATGCTTCTAATAGGGATGATAATATGGGCGTATCTATAATTGATATAAGCCTAACAGAGTGTGGGTGTAAATGCACTTTTTAGAGAGCTGCTTTATTGGTTTTAAAGTGTTAACTGCATAAATGCATTTGGTTATTTTAGCAATTTAATGGTCAAAATTAGCAGACCCAATAAAGGCCTTAATTCTGTCCTATCAGTGTATTTTAAACATTGACGCGTGCCTCATGGCCAGATTATAACGGTTAAAAGATGCATTTTCTATAGAAGAATATTAATATGTTTGATTAATCACCATCTCGTGATTGTTGATAGCTTTAGAAGGGAAAATCTCCGAATGAGAAATTCACATGTCCAAAGGCGAAAAATGTGCATAATGAATGCACATATCAGGATTTTAAAATACGGTTTAAGCAGTTACTCTAAAGTTACTGAGTTTAGTGATGGTTACTTCTGTAATCCATGATTGTAACTGCTATTAAAATCCCTTCAAGGTAGCCGGTGAAAATGTCCTTTTCCAAGTTGTAATCTTGCAATTTGCATTTTCCTGAGGGGTGAAATTTATGGCTTCTGAGATTAAGTTTTCGGCCAGTTATCAACGGTGGCTTCGTAATGAACGATAAATCTTGCTGAAATTAGCATCCGGTTAAGGCTATAATTTTACACTTTACCCTTTTTCTGACCATTGTTTAATAGCATAACGGGAATTAAAAATTATGAAGGGTAAATTATTATAATGATTATTACTGAAATGCATGGTTACGGAGAGCAAAATGGAAATTGGTTCCCAATGAGAGAAATATTAAACTATAAGGAATTAAGGATAAAATAGTTTCTTTTCTTTGAATGTCAATATAGTAATATTAGCGAAATTAATTTGTTTCATTTTAAAAATGTGTTTAATGCATAAAATGCGTTGCCTTGAAATCGTCAACAACCAAATCCTCTGATTGACTTTTTAAGGACACACAAGTTTACAAGACGCTTTTCAAATCCTCTCTTTATATCTGGTTGTCATCTTCATTGTTGTGCAAAGACAAGATTTGAAACGCTGCTCATCTTCGAGGCCTCAGCTCTAGAAGACGTGAACAACAGCCACACTACATTTAATAACACGACATATTATAGATACGTACTATGTTTACGGCAAAAATGATTAAAAATATAAATGGAGCACCCAGAGCTTCATTAGATTCCATATACAGTACATGCTAACAGTACAAAATATGTTAGATTGTACAATATTCGTTTCAATTGTTTATCCTTTCGTCAAACATACCCACCATGCTTAATTACGACTAGTTTACAGTTAATCCCCCTTTAATCCACAACTCTAACCGTTAACCCTCTTTTAAAAGGAACCACTCAAGATCTTCTCGCTGATTGACGCTTCCATTCAACGATGTCGTAATCAATTATGATGTGAACACCACTCAATATGTTTACTACACTTCCTCTAAAATACACTCATCACCCTTTATTCAATTAGGCAAATGAGGTTCAAGCCATTATTCGTACGCCAATGAAAGGGGTTTAACAAGGAAGGATGAGTCGGCGGTTTTGAAGATGCTTCGTGACGTGTCATCGGAGAGCGTTGTCTGGAGTAAGATTCCATTCAGGATAATTAGGAGGATTCTTAGTCATACGGAACGGCCTTGAGAATCCATCCCACTGTCACAGAAGGAGTGTTTTCAATTAGCAGATATGATATCGATCCATATTTTGTACTCCAATGATGGAAATCCGAAACCTTGAAAATTAGTTTGGATCACTTTTTGACAAGATATCAAAATGAAATCTGACATCTTGTGGCTTCCGGGATGTTACTTCTCACCAGGGTTGCCAGATTGCTTTAAATGAATCCTACATAAATGCCCAAAAGTAGTACAACTTCGTTCTAAAGAGTCCCTACATTGTTTATAAATATTGAATGGGGCCCACGCACGATTAAGATCAGTTGTAGCTGAACATGGACATTAAATAGCTTTTACATCTCTTAAATGCCTCTGTTATCTTGAGATCTCTGCTGCTGTGATTTGGATCCATCAAATACTAATAAATGTTACAGAAAAACGAAGGCTGCAGGAGGAGATCATGTTTTTGGCTGGGGGAAGGTATTAATTTCAATATTTTGCCCTTTCAAAGCATGACATTGGCAGGGAATAAAATGAGAGGTCGATTGCCAAATTGAACTTGACCACTGCTCTGGATCTTTCTTCAAAACTAATCAAGCAGATATGAGTCTGGAGCAGCTACTAAATCAACCTTAAAATGCTTTAATGAATGTCACGCAATCAATTATATTGACCAGAATGCAGAATATATTCATTACACACATGATTACGTTCAAACAACTCACCATGTTTGCTGGTCCTGTTATTGCTGCTCTTGCTCCTCTGATTGGTTGAAGCCACCACATCGCCAGGCTTCGCCCACAGACTCGGCCCATAGATGGCGTTATCCCTCGGGGGCAGCTTGGGCGGCTTATCCCTGGACCTGGACCGCCCATTGTTAGCAGTAGCTGCAACCTGAGTGCCGGACCCGGACCCGGAGCTGGCCCCGGCGTTGTTCCCGGACGATCCAGAAGACCCGGACCCTGCGACGCTGTACGGGTCCTCGTCTGAGCTGTTGCACCCCGGCCAGGGTCCCCTGCTATGGCCGTTGTTGTGATTGTCGGGCAGGGCCATGAGGGAGCGCGGTTCCATTGAGCGAGGACGGGGTCGGGCAGCTGAAAAAATGAGCAGTTTAGTCTCAGCACTGAGGCCTATCTGAGTGGCTCAAGACTTACGCTGAGGCATCTTTGATCTGAGCATCTCCATTGCGACAATGTTGATGGAGAGGATCCAGATGGGGCAGTCGAGCACGTCGGTGTCGGCGGTGCCGCCGAAGGCGACCACGCTCACGCACTGAGTCTCCAGCTTGCGCCGGTCCGGGTATTGGCGCTTCAGCTCTCGGTTCATGTTCTGCTGGAATTTCTTCATGTCGAACACCTGAAACGAGAGATAAAGTAACGTTATAAATGACACAAGAGTCATCTGGTGGCAATGGGATTTAAATATGGGTTTGAACTCAATCTATATTTTCAGCTAAAAGATATAGATTTGATTTCCCTATGGCGTATTGTACATGTACGAGCTCGTATGCGCCATATGCTGACAAAATTATTGGTGCAAAATCTCTCTTTCCTGTCGATATTTGCGGAACAACCCTTTAAACAACCAGGTTAGTACCATAATTTATCCCTGCGTGTAATTATTTACATATCTATAAAGCATTGCTTACCACCACCATTACACGCCGTAACCATTAAACCAGGCCTTAAAGATGCACAAATAGTTGCTAGAAAACTTCCTCTTAAAACCTTCATTGATCATTTATCTGTGAACTCGATCAGAAGTCGGTGGAGGAGGCATTTTAAAGAGAAATAATTATGATGGATTACAAATAGTTTTTTCGTAGCCAAAATACTTCCTTGAACTTGAGACTAAAGTGGGCATGACCGGACACTTTTTGTCCGATCTTATTGTTTTTGAGATCATTCAGTTTTCGGGTAATTAACTCCACGCCCATTTTTATCATTAATGCAAATGCTAAAAGTCAAATGAACCCTAGACGGAGTGTTGCCAGAGAGATCTTTTACCCAGATAATAACATAATCTCCGTCATTTTTTGCCAATTAAAAACGTGCTTATTTCCCCTCGTCCTTGTGTGCAAAGTGTTGTTGCCCTTTTCTCTTCATTTTTCCACCTATTGTCTGAGATTCTTGTCAAAACACTCTGTGTGTGTTTTTGAAACATCTTTATTTCAAGGGCATCTAATGTTATAAAGGGGGAATTTAAACGTCTTTTAACGCCATTTTCCCCGACTCAATGAAAGGTAAATGTTTTGATGGTCAAAGTGTTTAGGCAATTGCGCGAATGGAAAGAAGAAAATGTTGTATTAGCCTTATAATAGACACGCTTCAAAGTGTCATTTGAAAAACGTGAAAAGAAAATTCTTTTGATGGAAATAAAGAAGCAGAAAAATCCTTCACATTACTTAGCCATGAAATGGGTTTCTTCTTGCTTTAATACAATTGCAGCAGCAACAGATTTATGCGGCTTAATGTGCGGATAAAAGGCAAATGAATCGACACTTTTCTGACCATGGAAGTGTATATATTTCCTCACCCTAAATGGCTTGTCGTTCTCGAGCAGCCCTCCCGGCTGCTTCAGAATATCGTTTGAGACGGCGCTCTCCTCCGTCGTGTTCTTCACCCTCACCGCAGACTTGGACACGCGCTTGATCAGGATGTTGCCGGCCTCGTCCATCTTCAGCTTCAGACCCTGAAATTATTATTATATTAGTAATGATTATGTAGAATGAAATTATTGAGTATACGCAGTTCAAAATACACTCGCTTTAGAAGAGCATATGTGGTTTTATGGAAGTACGGTTCCACAAATACACCGGCACCCCATACTAGAGATGTATAGAATGCCCAAATGTAAAGCTGTACCATATGTCACCATTGGACTCTGATCAAGTGTTCTTCATCAGCTACTATTATTAGTACGGGGCCACTACGGGTATTTCAATTGTCAAACATCACACAAGACAAAGAAGAACAGTTCCACAGTTTTCAAGTCTTGACATGACAAAGCTCAAATTTCAACAGCGGAAACGGAAATCACACTCGGTGGAGATCGAAATTAGTCTTCCTGGTTGAAAATAAAACTGTCAATATGGAGTCTGATGAGTCTGCTACGACGTCGTTGCCCCTGAGGCCATTTTCATTAGAATGCCATGTGATGAATGTGTTAATAATAGAGCCGAAAGAGTAATTAAGGGGCATTCAAATGGTAAATGTGATTTATGTATAGCCAAATGGACTAATTATAGCCGATAATTGAGTCTCGAGTGCGTCATTTCTACGCATATTTAATTGTTTAAAGAGAGAAAACAACGAAACGTTAGAACACCACATTTGGCACTTTGCAAAAACAATTATGAATCAATGCGGAAGAAGAAGAAGAACTTTCGCCAATTATTCTCATTATAGACTTTTGCATCGGTGAAAACATGTCCTTATTACGTTGTCATACTGTCGTGTAAGGGTAATATTATAATAACAGAATGCTCATTACGAAGACAATACAGTCTTCGGCAATTAGCTTTCACCGATAGAGTCAAATCACGCCTCGAAAATAACTTTGTTAACCAAATTGGCATTGCATCGTAACCACACGACTCAAGCAACATAGGCTTTGTCAATATACTGTATGTACATATTCCGTTTACATATGTCGTGTAGCATCGGCCTCATAGGATAATTTCTCCTTTCAAGAACTGACGACAGACGAAGCAAATAATTTTGCATATCATTCTTTCTTGAGAGGATGTGTTCGTCTTCTTTTAACAAAGGGATTTTAACGCTAGCGTGCATAAAGGATTATTGCTAATAAAATGTAATAAAAGGCCTACGTTGCTGTTGACAAGGTTAAGGATAATAATGCTAGTGTATTATGAATTGTAGGTAGAAGTTGACGTTGACCAAATTACTATACAAGTATGTAGTTGGTTGAAGGCAAGGAATCCTAGATATAGCATCATTGTATAAAGGATTCCTAGGTCTTTCCATACCATAAGCAGATGAAAATAGGATTTTTACGCGTTACTTTACTGGAACGTTAAATTGAACTAACTGAAAGTGTTTAAAAAGCATACTTTTCATACATTTTACAATATCCATAGACAACCAATATCAACAGTCAGATCTCCCAATCACGAACATTGATCTCTGTCTCCTTCCCAACGAAATCTCTTTCACCTTCAAAAGAGAATAAAAACTACTGTGACTAAATCCCTGATGAAGACGGTAATGATGTGACCTGACGCATTTTGCGCGTCATTTTCTCCTCTCTGCGTCATCACCCAAGGAGAGATTTTCTTTGGGATGATTGGAGTCAAGGTTGAAAGAAATAAGTTTGCATTTAAATTGTGGGAAATGGCAACAAAGTTGGTGTGTGTGTTCGGGGAAATAAAGATGATGTTTTAATAATATTTTTGGGATTTATGGAGTGTGAAATATACTTGTTAACTGCATTCTACCTTCTTAGAAAGAATAATCATTTCGAGAACACTACGTATAGGGCTTTTTGCTTATATGTTATAGATGTTATGTTGTGATTTTTTTCTCAAAAAGATCAAGTGTCTCTGCGATTATAATTGCTTTCGTGAGCAATCGCTTCCATCCGCTTTCTTTCCCCAAAAACTGTCGTTGAAGAAAAATGTCATGGCTAAACCTGACAATTATCGTCTTAATAATGGTGACCTTGCAATCCTTTATGATTGTTGAACGTACACGGATCCACAATAACAAAAGTCATTTCAGTTCATTATGCATTATTACCACTACGGTCATATTACAACACTCGAGTGTCAAAATTGTCCCATTACTGCATTAGCGCTATTATACCAAGAAGCCGCTTTAACAATGAGAATAATAATAGTTCGGTCTGCGTGTGAGAAAGTAACACGTAATAATGATAATATATAGTTGTTGTTTGCTTCTGGGGCTTCCGGCTTCTTCAAAGCTGTTGTTGCAGTTATTATTGTTATTATTACAGCTGGAGTGAACCGTGTTCGGAATATTCTCAACACTGATTGCTGAGATGAAACAGTTAAGAGGATGGTTTTAGAGATTGATGACTACGGAGGCAGTGGATTTGAAGGTTCTAGGTTACAGTTATAGTGCGAATAATTGAGGTGCAAGATATGCTTATATCATGCACCTCGATTGATTTCTTAAAATGTTTACCTGTCCAATATGCCTAATAACCTCCACCGTGGCCGCATCCCTCATCGGGTTATCAAACCCGGCCACCCCGATCCTGAACCCGTCAAACCCATCCGTGGATCCGTTCACTGTGAGCACCGGTGCGCGCGCGTACGCCTTGGCCACGCGCCGGTTGCGCTCCAGCACGATGATCTTGGCCCAGATCTCGTCGTCGATCGACTCCCATTTGTCCAGGACTTCGTTGATGTGATCCTGAAATAAGAGAAAATGACATATTAGTGAAATTAATGTATACTTGTGTATATGGTCCTTGTAGCAGGTATGGTGATCGTGAGGGTTTGCTAATGTATGTTAAAGGTCGCCCTCTAATTTTGAGACCCTTTTGTTGTTGCCCTGAAATTAAAATTCCCGATAAAAACTAATTGATCATAATCTTTGTTAAGCATGTGCGGTTTTTAAAATACAAACCGAGGTCGGTTTCGGTTTTCGGTTTGTGATAAAGTCTGTTTCGGTTTTCGGTTTTCGGTTTTTGTTATTGTTTTTTTATATATAAAATAGATACATCCAAATAAAATAAATTTTATTATAT
>LR140527.1:0-16389 GCA_900659605.1 Tisbe holothuriae | reverse complement strand
GTGATAATAGCCCGATTTATTACAGGATATTGTTGCTGACGTTGTATATTCGTTGCAAAATGGAGACGACGCTTGGCATTTCAGGGCTAGGAGGAGATTTTGGCTGAGATCGATTCGGGAATGAACGCGTTATAGCTATGGTCGGTTCCGACTCGACGGCGACATTCAAATGGTCACGGAACGCGGGAAAATATGAATTAAATTGGCAAATAAGATGATTCCAGCAGAGTACTTGACCAAAAAGGTGTAATTCATTTTATTTGGAATGTTAGAATATTCGATTAAAATTACTTTTTTATGAAGTAGCAACTGTAATTTCTAGAGGTTTAAATTACAAAATTACAATTACATCAATTACATGAGCCCAGAAAAGATGAACAAAAATTACTTTTTTCCAAAAATGCTGCGCTAGTTCTATACATGATCGTGATATCAAAGCCAAATCCTCTTAGGACTGGTGCATCTTTCCAATACCCTTATCGCCCATTTGAACAAGGTGAACGTCTATTTTTTTGCATTTTGAGTCTGACCGTGAAAACTTAAGAGCCGAAAAGAGCGATGATGTCTTGATTTTTACTATCCACCTCAATAAATGTATCTATTGGGAAACATTTTATATATAATAATAACACATGTTCAATTCCTCCTCTTCCTCGTCCTTGAGATCCTCCACGCGTCCTTGTTCTCCTCATACTTGTCGTGGAGCGGCTCAATCCGCTGGTTCTTCTTGAAGTTGGACAGCTTGGTGGGGTCGGAGAACTTGAAGAAGGCGGGCGCAAACTCCACCAGCCACTTGGCGTCAATGGCCGTGCACTCGCGCATGTACTCCTTGGTTGTCTGCACAACTTCGTGGTAGACGACCCACTCAGGTTGTCTGAAGAGAAGAGATGAATGTTAAATTCTACTTATATGAAAAAACTGTAAAATATGTAGATTAAGCAGAGAGCAAAAGCTAGTGGCGGAATGGTTAGAGTGCAAGACTCCCATGCAAGGGGTCCGGGGTATGAATCCCGGGCCCGGTGCTTGGGGCTTTTCAATCGTTCTCCAAAAAGCTGCCACACAAATTGCCCATGTGCAGCATGCTATTGCAATGAACCTGAAAAGGTAGTGCCCTAAAATATGTAAAAAGGGATGCATAGCAAATATTTAAACTACAATAAGCAGTCTCAATGTGCATTAAAGATATAATATTACCTGTGGAATAATGAGCTTGACGGATGAATGGACACAATTTGCGAGTCAACAAGCGTTCTGTATCCCTCCTGTGGATCCTTCTTGGCGGCGTTGCGGAAGTAACCCGAGCAGATGCACTTCTGGACACGGGTCGTGCTCTTGCCACAGGAGACAACATCAAGCTTATGCCGGTCCATAATGCCTAGAAGTAACATAATTGGGTTAGTAATGATATTATATAAATCACACTAATTGATATTAATGTAAAAGGCTTCAGTAAATGCATAATTTACCATAATCTAAAGAACTTTTATATAATATTTTATAGACAAATAAATCCCCAAGCATTGGGAAATTACATTTAGTTTCCCAGGATTACAATTACGTTCATTCAGAATAGTCAAGAATTGCGTAATTCTAGGAATGACAATAATATGGAATAAGGTTTGCGATATCTTTGTTTTGGCTGTCACAATTTTTAGATGTCTCTAGGGGTCGAGCTAGTCCTGGAACTGAGTTTACAGCAATGTCACCTCTTCTCAGCTCTCAGCTGAGCCGTCTGAGCTGAGAGTTTCTTGCTAAACTTGGCTGTAGACTCAGTTCCAGGACTAGCTCGACCCCTAGCTCCATCTAACGGGTCAAAGTGTCAAAACAAAGATATTACATACTTTATTACACCTAAATTACCTCAAGTATTACATTATTCATGATAATTTCAAGAATTACTAATTTAAATGTAATGATTGTAAATCCCTTACCAAGCAGCTGCTTCCTCACATCCTGGGCCCTCTTCAATGTCCGCATCTGCACAAAGTTCTCATAACACCACGCACTCGAAAACTTGTTATTCTTCCACGAGTTGTAGACGGCAAGCAGGGTCACGTGATCACCCTCAGCCTGGTTGAACTTTGCCTTCTTCTGGTCAGCCACAGCCTGCTTCTCCTTCGGCCGGTAGAACACGTTCTGCACAGACAACATGGAGACAATGGTCAAGATCTCATCCGAGCATTGCAGGTTCACGGACATGATCAACATCTTTGATAGGTTTGGCTCCAGTGGGAACTCGGCCATGCGCCGGCCGAGTCTCGTCAGCAGCCCCTCGTCATCTAAGGCGCTGAGCGTGTGCAGCAGCTCTAGTGCGTGGATCATGGCCTCGATCGGGGGTGAGTCCATGAAGTCAAAGTGTATGAGGTCATTGATACCCATGGCTTTCAGCTTCAGCACTGTGTCGGCCAAGTTGGTTCGTTGGATCTCTGGAACGGGTGTCGCCAGCATCTCGTCTCGATATGCCCGCTCCGTGTACAGTCGGTATGTCTTACCAGGGCCTGTTCGGCCAGCACGCCCCGCCCGCTGCTTGGCCTGGGCTTGTGAAATGGGTGTGACCACAAGCGCGTCCATGCCTGTCTTGCTATTGTACACCTTCTGCTTGACAAAACCAGGGTCGACCACGTAGTAAATACCGTCAATAGTCAGTGACGTCTCAGCAATATTGGTAGCGATCACAACCTTTCTTGACCCAGGTGGGGCTGGGTCAAAGATACGCGTCTGCATCTCAGACGGGAGGGCAGAGTACACAGGCAGGATGATGAGTTCTGGCACTTCCGGGCCCATACTCTTCATCCGGTCAAACAAGACCTCGCATGCCGTGTCAATCTCCTCCTGACCGGTGAGGAAGAGCAAGATGTCGCCTGGCGGCTCGTTCAGATGGATCTGCATGATGGTGATGAGCGATGCGTCGAGATAGTCAGTCTCCGGCTCACGGGTGTACAGAATCTCCACTGGGAACGTCCTGCCAGGGATGGTGAAGATTGGCGCCTCAAAGAAGTACTCTGAGAACTTGACGGCGTCCAGGGTGGCTGATGTGACAATGAGCTTGAGCTCCGGCCGTAGGCTGACGGCCTTCTTGAGCAGCCCGAATAGCACGTCCGTGCTAATGCCACGCTCGTGCGCCTCGTCCAGCATGATACAGCTGTAGTTCCGCATCTCAGAGTCGATCAGCGCCTCTCGCAGCAGCATACCGTCCGTCATGTACTTGATCACAGTCTCATTGGTAGTGCAGTCTTCAAAACGAATGGTGTAGCCAACCTCCTGGCCGAGGAGGCAGCCAAACTCCTCTGCAACACGCTTAGCAACCGACATGGCAGCCACACGACGCGGCTGAGTGCAGCCAATCTTACCACGCGCAGTGAAGCCGGCCTCGGCGATGTACTGCGTCAGCTGGGTGGTCTTGCCGGAGCCGGTTTCTCCGACTACAATCAATATCTGATTCTCATTGATAGCCTTGATCAGCTCGTCTTTGAGCTTGTAGATTGGCAGACTCTGCCGCTGCTCCAGGATGGACATGTTGGTCTTACGTCCAAACGATCCCTTTGCCCCGCTAATGATGCTCTTCTTCCACTCTGGCAGGTCAGCCCCGGGCGCCCCACCTTTACTCGGCCCTGCACCCTGATCCTGTGACCATTGCTGCCCACGCTCTCCCATTGGATCATTCCACGACTTTGACCCCGTCGCCCCGGACTGCGTTTGGTTTTGCTCCTCCTGCCGCTCCGTCATTTTCTGCTCCCGCCGCTCCTTGGACAGCGCACCCTGCATCATGGCTGCCTGGGCCAAGCTCCCGTCCGGGTTCTTGACAATCCTCACAGGGCTGAGATCGTTGATCATCCTCCCGTGACCCTTGAGGAAAGGAGCCTCGTCCTCAACCATCTCGATTTCAATGTCCTCCTCGTCAGAGTCAACCTTTGGCAGAAGTCCGTTTTCCTCGTCAAACTCTGGAAGCTCAGACTTGTCAATGACACCAGCTGCGATCAGCTGCTTGATCTCCCACCGCTCTGGGGATGCCATCCGGACCTTCTTCTTGGACGTTCCAGGCTCGTCATCAACGACATTCACACCGAGTTTGAGCCCTTCAAGACCGGCTCCAGCGGGTCTGTCCGGGTTCTTGAGCATGAGATCATCATCCCGATTGGCCCCGGTCAGGAATGAATTCGGGTCAGGGCCCTGGTTGGCCTCGGGATTGAGGTCAGCTCCTGTAGCCTGGTCCACGTCCTTCATGGACAGACTAATCCGGCCACCGCCTATGGTCAACACTTTCACCTTGATCTGCTGGCCTTTGGACACGACCTCTTCCACGGTGTTAACCCGACCCTCTCGCCTCAGCTGACTGATGTGAACCAGGCCCTCAGTCTTCTTCCGGAAGCCGTCCAGGGCCACGAAGCAGCCAAAGCCGGTAATGTTCTGCACGCGGCCTTCGTAGATGCCGAATGCGGACGGTTCTTCAGGGAATTGCTGCTGAGTACGGCCACGGCGGTCATTGCCCCGGTCCCGGGATCTTGACCGACGCCTGTCACGTGATCTGGAACGCCTCCGATCTCGCCTCCGATCGCGGCTGCGGCTCCTTCTCCGATCACGGCTGCGGCTGCGGCTCCGACTCCTCCGACGGTCTCTCCGTTTCCTATCTCTGGACCTTGACCGTCTCCTCCGATCTTTGTACTCTTTCTCCTCCTTCTCCGTTGCCTGACTCGGAGCCAAGGACTCCAACATTGCCATCATGTCATCCGCCTGCTCCTTGTCCTCCACCTTGACCGGCTCTGGCTCCGTCTTGACCTCCTCATTGGGCAGGGACAGGAATGGCAGGTTGTCTCCGAGCACGTCCAGCTTGTTCTTGGGCTTGTTGTCGGCATTTGTCTTCCGCTTCATGTGCTTGATGATTCGGAGGATGTTTTCGGTGAAGGAGTCGCTGAATTCGGCGCCATTCTTCTCCAGAACGGAGCGGAATGAGTCCAACTGGGGGTGTTTGGAAGCGAGGTCGATGATGAACTCGGCCTGGAAGTTAAAGTTTTATTAAAATAGAACTAAAAATCCAAATGTTAAGACTTCTCTAGACAAAATTGTAACTCTGTAGAACAGGCCAACAGAGCCTTTTAACGTAAGTTTAATGCTCTGTACTGATACTATTAGAGTACATAAGAGGTAGAAGACTCTCTTTAATGCTTATTTCAAGCTCTTCATTGAATCGGAACAAACAAAATTTGGCCCCTTTTTCCTTCTTATCATTTGGACAGCCGATTAAAGTGTGGATTGAAGTCTACTTACGAGGTCTTTATCGTTGATGGAATAGTGGTTGTCGAGCTCTGTGCAGATCTTGGAGACGAGAGAGAGGTGCTCCAACTTTTCCAACTCGTCCATGGTGAGAGGCAGCTTTTAAAACTGTTCACTTAAGTAATTAGTTTAATTTTACACTCTTTAGATTCACAACGTTGCTGTTTTTGTATTTTTCCAACGTCGGCCTCAGCTTAGAGAAGAATTGTTATAAAGCTCAGTTCAGGGACGACAAGTAAATTTTTTGAAAATAACTTCGAACTTGTTATCTACAGGGTGTTTTTCTTAACTTGATCAAAAGTATTGGCTTATATATCTGCTATGGGACATCCAATAAATTTTGTTATGAAGTGAAAAAAGTTGTTTTAGGTATGGAACTTTATGTTAAAAACTTTAAACAAACATCTTTTACTCTATTGTTACTATTTATAATTAATTGTGTGAATGGAGGTAAAAATCCATTTTATTAAGTGGCTCTCCAGCAGCCAAATTGTAAATAGCTATAAATGACCCTCAAACTGCCTGTAATCAACCAAAAAGGATTTAAAACATATTTTTCTCATTCGGAAAAGCCATTGTGCCCAAGTCTGAACACTTTGAACCATGAGTATACATTTGTTCAAGAATTTGACCTTTTGGCTATTTGGGGGTATTTCTTGGGATTACTTTGCAAGAATAGCTCTACATACCAAAAAGAAAGATAAAATGATAAAGTATGTCATCTGAAATAAAAGTTCCATACCCGAAAAAGATTCTTTGATTTCATAAGAAACATCATTGGATGCCGTATGGCTGAGATATAAGCTAATACTTTTGATCAAGTTAAAAAAAAACACCCTGTAGATCTGTGGACATTCTGTGGACCTCGCACATTTATATTTAAAAAAAACTTAAAATGTGGAAGTCTTATCATAGACATGGTAACTTGCGGCGGAAATAAGGTATTGATATAACCAATGAGATTCACTAATACTTACTAAGTAGTAGGTGCTGTACTGGGGGTATAGAATCTACTAAGTAGTAGTAAATCTCATTGGATATAACTGAGCAGAACACTTGTATCTTGCTGTTGTGGCATAGTTTCACCATCCCTAAAATACTAGAATTTTGTGGCGGGAAGTTCGAAACCGCAGTTGTCACAAAACTTCTCGATTATATTTGTAAGTGCATTTTTAACATATTATACAGGTATAAAAAGTTTTTTAAACGTGATCAAGGCACGTTTGCGACCTCTACACAGGCCATTAAACTTATTTAAAAAAAATTTCCGAAAGATGGCACTAAAAATTATAGCTCCATTACTAATTTCATTTTGTAATGCCGCTGTTACATTTAAATTACATCTAGAATAAACAAAATCATTTAACTGATTAAAAACCTAAACTTGTAACCGTATTAACAATATACCATAAAATTGTACAAAATAATAATTGCAAATATGCAGCATAGGAAAGTTTGCATGTTTCTCTTTATTTGTTTGGCCAGAAATGACTATTTCTTTGATCACTTTACAAAGGGCAACTGTGAGGAGTCCTTGGAAAAGGAAGACAATCCTTGATATTGTTAACCCCCAAGCAGAACTGAACCAATCGTTCAAACCCCATGCCAAACCCAGCCGTCGGCGCGCTGCCATTGGCGCGCAGGGCGAGGTACCACTGAAGCGAATTCTGCTCCTCGGCGCTGAGACGTTGCTGAAGGATGGCAAGACGGTGTTCACGCAAACTGCCGCCCATCAGTTCGCCTACACCGGGCAGAAGGAGGTCCACAGCGGAGCTGAGGGAATCGCTGTGGTTGCTGCAATTAAAGATGAATTGTTGAGAAATGATCCAAAGAATCACTGTATTGTCAAAGTGTTATATTGCCCGGTTGTTATTTTGTCCGCTCACCAATTTACTCATGTGCTAAATCAATTTCTTGAGCAGTGACACTAAATATTCACGTAAGCATTAAAATTCTAGTAAGCATATTCACATACGCGTATTTTCCAATCTTCCTTGCTCCAAGACATATGACGTTCATGATATGAGTAAATGAAGTATTCAATCTTACTAAATAATAGTTGTCATTCAGTCTTCATTGTTAATAACCAATTTTAAGAAACCATGACCATTGTCTATAATGTTTCATAATATGAACTTAACTCACCTTTGCCGGGCATAAAAAGGTTTCGTCTCCTTGGGCCACTCTGTAATAAACACCGGCACACCTTTACAGTGTCTCTCTGTCAGGTAGAGCTCATGCTCCTTGGCCAAACCCTGACCATACACAGCTGCTGTCGTAAACTTCTTCCGCTTCTTTTCCAGAATATGAAGCGCTTCTCGGTAGGTCATGACGACATAGTCGCTGGTAGCAGCCTTCTCCAGAGCAGGCATTCCTGTCTCACCAGACAACCTGGCATACAGCTCAAGTTCCTTAGCCTGATGCTCGAGTAGTGTTCTGAGGCAATGCTTGAGCAGCCCCTCCATGGTGGCGAGCAGCTGACCAGTGTCCTCAACAAATGCTTCTTCCACCTCAATCATTGTGAACTCGGTGAGGTGCCGCCGTGACCGACCCCTCTCAGCGCGGAACACCGGGCTGAAGTTGTACACTTTAGCAATGCCATTGCAGACAGCCTCCAGGTGAAGCTGACCCGACACTGTGAGATAGACCGGGCAGCCAAAGTATGCATTGTCAGAGGTGACGCCTCCCTCAGCCTCTGCCATCATCTCCCTGGTGATCTCCTGGCTCTCGGGCCGCACTGTGAACACCTCCCCCGCACCCTCGCAGTCATTGGCAGTCAGAATGGGTGTGTGCACGTGTATAAACCCGGCTTGACCCAGGTGAGCATGGACTGCATGCGTGAGGGCGCTTCTAATCCGCAGCAGCGCGGCAAAGTCATTGAGCTTAGCCCTGAACCCAGGGTGGGATCTTGTGAAATCCGCTGGGTATTTCTTCCTCGGTCCGAACGGGTAATCCTCCTCCGTAGCGTTGACAACGGTCACGTTGTCCGCAATGACTTCCACGTCCTGGGCCGGGTGCGTGCTCTCCACAAGCGTGCCCTCCACCACCACCGAGCTGTGGAACTTTGCCTCATTCATGCCTTCGTTGACGACCACCTGCAGGCAAGCATTACTAGTAATTCGTTATTGTAACGTAAATTACTGTAATTTAAGGGTTTTGGAAAAAGTAATTGTAATTCATTACAATTTTTGAGCTGATGTAATTGTAAATTTGTAATTTACAACCTTAGAAATTACAATTACTAGTACATAGAAATATAATTTTAAGCCAATATTCTTCTCTTCCATATGTAATTCAGATATGTAATGAATTACATTTTTTGGACAAAGTAATTGTAATTTGTAATTGGCATTTTGAGCCAATATTCTTCACTTCCATATGTAATTCAGATATGTAATGAATTACATTTTTTGGACAAAGTAATTGTAATTTGTAATTGGCATTTTGAGCCAATATTCTTCACTTCCATATGTAATTCAGATATGTAATGTATTACATAGTAATTGTAATGCAGCCATTTATAAAGTAATTTAGCTTGCCTGCAGGCGCTGTCGACCCCCGTCCACGCCCCTCAGCCCGTCGTCGAGATCTATGAACGTGGCTTCCTTCTGGCGGCGCTTGCCTTTCACCCAGCCGGAGACGCGGATGCGACGGCCAAGGTGGGCGCGGTCAGTGAGGGCGGACTGGAGGGATACGGTAGCTGGAGTAGGTGTGGCAGTGGTGGTGTATGCACGCACTCGCTTTGGGCACAGCACTATTCTTGGGCTCAGGAGGGCTCGGTGCCCTACGTTCCAGAGGGCTGCCATGACGGAGCCAGAGACCTGTTGGAGAACTGTCTTTCTCTCCGTGTCGTTCGACTCGTCCCCGTGGTCGTCGAGTCCCCGCCCGTTTGTTTACTTTCCTCGCGTTACGCCGTTTCGTGCCTTTTTTCAGCTATCAGGCAAGCGTACTGAGTAACAACCAGAGATTCTTGATGTAATCTCTTGTAACAACTACGACCACTTCGCTTTGAACGCATTCGTCCGAACGGGACCGCAGAGCCGATTATGAGAACAAGTTAATTCCCAAGCATTGGGATAAATTCTTAAATATACTGTAAATCTATAATTACAGTAATTCCCTTATTTTTGGAAATGCAATAAAGGGAAACCTATTTAATAAGAGAAGAGCTAACCGACGGAGCAGTGTAGAGGGCATTAAAATGTCTCCCTAAACAAATTACTTTGTAGAATATGTGTTGGTATTATTTTGTTCAAAATTATCAATGCATTTCGTCTGCAGCCTTTTCAAACATCGGAGTATTGAAGCAATTATGAATATAATTTAATCATCAAAAATTTATTTTAAAATACAAACGGTTACACTGCCGCAGTTATTCTTACATGAGTTACATCAATTAATTCAGGGAAGAATATATCAGATCAAATTTATTATTATTATTATATGAAACTTTGTCATATCTTTTATCTACAGAGGACATAATTCGTTTTTTTGTACAAACTCCCGTTCATTTGTAATTATTGCGCTGGTGGTGCACCTTCAGCTGGTGGGAGCAGTGGTCGGAGGTGGAGGCACAGCTGCAGCAGCAGGCGCTGGCGGGGCAGCAGCAGCCGCTGCTGGTGGTGGGACCGGCTGCTGCGTCTGCGGCATCGGTGCTGGCACAGCCCCAGCAGGAGGAGGCTGCACTGCAGGCACGCCTGGCGTCGGCGGCATGGCCTGTTGTTGTGGTGGGTAACCCTGCTGTTGTGGTGGTGGAGGGTAGCCACCATATGGGGGATAACCACTCTGCGGTGGGTGGGGTGGTCTATATCCAGGTTGATCTGGGCCGTGGTACCCTGGGTAGCCTCCTTGAGGAGGATACTGCTGAGGTGGATATCCTGGGGGAGGAGCTACCTGTCCAGCACCGGGGGGAGGGCCGTAATTGGCAGGCGCTGTAACATTTGGCGGACCGGCAGGATCTGTAGTAGAGGGAGCAGTAGTTGGAGGGGCTCCAGGGGCTGGCTGAGATGGTGGTTGGCCAGCAACAACAGCTGGAGTAACGGCTGGGGCAGCGGGAGGGGTTGTTCCCAATGGACCTTTACTGGCAGGTACAGCCAGACCAGCTGCTGGCAAGGCGGTAGTGGTGACAGGTGCTCCAGGGACAGCGGCAGGAGTATTAGCAGCCGCTGCAGGTGGCCCATCCCCAGAAGGAGTCACTGGTGCTGCCAGAGTAGGAACAGGAGTGGTAACTACTGACTGCGGGGCAGTAACAACTGGAGCAATCATCTGAGATTGAACCACCGCCGGAGGCTTCTGATTAGCCATTGTGGCATACTGCAGTGGAGGATCTGATGAAGCAGCTGATGTGGGCGGAGGCCCTGCATTTGTCACGGGCGTGGCAACAGCAGTAACAGCACCTGCTGTGGGCGGGCCTGCAGCAGCATCATTCTTGGCAGCCACATCTGAAACCTGCTCCGTTGTACCATCACTGGTGTCCATTTTCTCATCCTTGTCTCTGCCCTCCTTAGCCTTGTCAGAGTCCGTGTCTGGGTTCTCAGACTTGTCCACCGGCTGGAGCACATGCCTGTTGTCAGCTGGCAGATCATTTGGAGCCGCCGGCGATGGTGGTGTGGGCGCCCCAGCCCTGGCACGGTCCTCTCTCTCCTGCTTGAGCTTCTCCAGTTGCTCCTTGACCATTTCCTGGTACCTGTCCTCATCCACAGCCTTGACACAGTGTTTCTTCAGCTTGCTCTGGAACTCCTCACTAGACTCGAGGAACTTCCTCTTCTTCTGGTTGTACTTGTCCTCAATGTGAGTAAGCTCAGTCTCCAGCTTCTTCTGATGCATAGTCAGGCTGTGCACCTGGCGCTTCAGCACCTGCATGCGTGAGGTGTTCACCACGCTACGCACATCCGGCACCATCACGTCGCTGAAAATCTCATTAATCAGGCGGTGGTTACGTAGGAACCGGGCATGTGACACGTGCTTCACACTCAGCCCATCATCCGGGTCTTCTTCATCTTCCGCCGGCTGGATGTCAATACGACGCTCTGCAATCTTAACTCCACGAGGCTCAGGGTCATCTATAATTGGGTTGCCACGGGCCTTAGCCTGGATGTATGCCTGATAGGCTGATGATGTCTTGTACATTGCCAGGGCCTTGTCGTACTCAGACTTTTCAGTCTCATACTCTTCAATGAACTCCTGTTTCTCAGACTCTGGCAGGTCCTTCCACATCACGCCGACCACCTTGCCCACCTCCCACAGCTGCATGTCCTTATTAGAGCCTTGGACAGAGTCCCAGACCTTCTTGGAGTAGCGGTTGAATGGAGCCATGGGCTTCTCAGGAGCCTTGGGTGGCTTGGGTGCTCCATTTCCAGGCTGTAATGGTACAATTTGAGAACATGCATAAATTATCCTGAATCTATAATCTTACCATGGGCCTTCCTGTGATTCTCTGTGGGTTGAATGCATTGTTTCCATACTGGTTCAGGGTGAACGGATTTGACCTAACCTCATCCTGGCGGGCGCCCTGAAAAAAGAATCCCTGCTCAGGGCGAATTTGGGGCCAGGTGGTTGTGGTTGGAGAGGTCAATCCAGAGAACAGTGGTTAGGTGGGTTAGAGAGGCAGAGGTAGCAGCAGCAGGCGAGGTTAAGAGCAACAGAGGGAGGAGCAGATAAAAGCAAGCGCAAATTAGGTTAGTAATTCTAGGCAGTACAATGACGGAAATTAACTACAATGCGTTCTTGAGCAGCTACAAAGCGGGATTATAAATAAACTATAATATTTAAGGAGGTTATAAGCTTCTACATTAATAGCGGAGAGATATTCAATGATGTCATGCAATGGGTCAAGTTATTAAAGGACTTGTTTAGGGATTAATGGTCACCATTGACAGATGTAACTTAGGGACTGTTTTATATGTTACTTACACCCATGGATGATCCTCCTCCCCCACTTGAGTTGGCACGAAGACGTTCTGAAACAAGCAAAGGGAAACATATAACACAGCTTGATATACTTGATATTATAAAATTTCTATCATCAAATTACACTACACTAAGGTATTATTGAATGCAAACAAACTACTGTGTTAGTGACGTACCTTTGAGAATATTGAACGAGACCGGGTTGCCTGCGGTCAGAGATTCTAAACGGGAGCAAAGAATAATAGGAAATAAAAAAATATAATAAAGAGATAATGAGAAGATTGAAATCAACGAGTGTCTAATTAAGGGAATAATTAACGGGACTAATGAGCTAAGTACAACATTCAAAATGGGGTTTCTTTAAGGAGAGAGAGCGATTTCCTTTTAGAAACCGGTCCTTACGTGTTTGAGGCTGCTGGGCAGCAAGGCGGAAGTTGGGCAGGGACATGATGAGGAGCCTGGAGAACCCAATCAAGGGGATTCACTGTAATTAACAACAGATCGTCGGCTTTTCTAATATCTGTGGTTCTGTGGTCGCTTTTTTTCATAAGGCTGAGCCGTGTTTTAGCAGCTGCAGCGGCGAGGAAGGAACGAATTAGGGAGAGGTTGCGTGACTCTCCAAAGAGAAAGAAGGTTCCGAGGAACGGGCTCAACTGGGTTCGGGACGGACTTTGACAAGTTTTTAAAGGACTTGGGGACCTTTTTGGGTCACTGCTAAAAATGTCGTTAACAAGCCCTTAAATGATTAAATAAATAATAGTACTACTGTGATACTAATATATATTTGAATGATGCATCTCATTTTAATTCCTGTGGGGGGAAACTCCCTGTTGTGGCAGAGAAACTCACCTGGTTAGTTTCTCTGACCCCGGTTTCCGTTCACTCTTTTTTTCCGACTAAGACATATCCATAGATATAGAGGGTAAAGGGTAAAGCCTTTACCCTCTATATCTATGGACATATCCAAATCCGATTTCGCTTCACAAAATGGACTTAGTTTTGGACACGGCCTATATAAGAGAGATAACGGCAAAAAGTACAGAGCTTAAGCTAGGGACAAGGATGTTTCAGTGTATAGTACTTAAACATCCTTGGCTGTATATAAACGGTGAAATATGCAAAATATATTTTGAAAGAAACAATGAAACATAATAATTTTATGCATGTGGTGCGCTAAAAAGAGATATCTCTGGGGTAGAGGATTCCGAAATGTCACCACTCGCGAATGGAAGCAAGCTCGTTCTCCTCGTCCTCGGCAAGGGTATCCGGGAACTACAAAATGAAGCGAAATCCGAGGCTAGTAGAATCTTTCCTAGCACCACAGACTTGTAACCCTGTGCTTAGCACCTATGACCTAGCATAAGACTTAGTAGGTAGACGTAAAGTCAGCTGCACTAGCACTAACTGCTTTAGCCCAGACCACGATAGGTAGACGTAAGTAGTCTTATAACCTGTGCATGCTGTGGCCGGTTTTTAAAAAGAAAAATTCAACCTTAAAACGGCGAAAGGTTGTAAATTTGGCTGAGTTTTGCCAGCTATCCAGGGCATTCCAGGCAGAAAATACAACCCTAATTTCAACCTTAAAGCCACTTACGGTTGTGCTTTATTTTTTTTTTAAAATTCGGCCACAGACTGGGCTTGAGCAAATTTCAAGGCCTATCTAATACTAAGGTTACCCAGTGTTTTTTTTTTTGAAGTTTTCCCGCCTTCGCTTATGATGAATGTGAGTACTCAGTTTCCAGCTAGCTGGCAGCACTAAGTGACTCAGTTTTCGCTTATGATTTCTCCCAGGCGGCCCGCCTAAAGCTTCACACGGGGGAGGTTTGGCAAATTTGAATATCGTCTTCCCAATTTGAATTTCCCGCCTTTTCTCTTGCTGCCTTGAGCGGACTGAGTCAATCAAAACAACAAGAAACAACGAACCTCGACGGTTCGAAAACGATGAACCCCCGTTGAAACGTTTCATCAAAAGCCCATGGTGTCCCGTTAACTAGTGCTAGTGCTCTCTTTAAACCACTGTGCAGTGTACCTTCAGCATGGACGACGACATTGAGATCCTTTGCGAGTCGGGCCCTAAGGCCTCACAACCGCTGCCCTACGTCTTCCCCAGGCCCCAGCCCAAGGTCAAGGGGCCATTGGTCGAGCTCGTGGGACTGTCCCCGCCGACCCGACCTCTCCTCACGGAGCTCATCGAGCGGTCCCTGCACGGGTCGGTGGTTGCACTCTCCATGGACCACGATCCCACTGTGACGCACACTGTGGTCCCGGATAGGAATGTCGGGGCGAGCTGTAAAATTCAGGTGAGATAGTCGAGTACAATCTACTGTTAACTTAAGAACTTGTTTTCTTCGAGTCCCGTAGAAATTGAAATGACCTTGTGGCGTATCTGCAACCTGTCAAGCAAATGTTCATAAAATGAAGACTAATCCTGTAATCCAGCCTAACCTAACCACACTATACCACTACAGGATTTAGGAAATATTTGCCCTGCCGATGCCCTGCGGGGCTCCTAGCCCTGCGAAGGCTCATGTATATCCAATCCACTCTGTTTCTGATGTTCTTTGCATTGTTAGAAAGCAGATGTGATTAGAAGCAGCTATTAGAAACAGACCCCTTGAATGTCTCTCCTCTTGTTAATAGAGACCTAGATTAGACCTTTAATTGTTACAATGATAAACTTTGTCCTCTTCCCAGCTCGCCTTCCACACGACCAGCTTTGAGTTGTTCAATCGGCGTTACTCTCTGGGATACCTCAACGAGAAGATGAAAACGATGGTAAAGAATGGATGAAACATTCAGAGATTCATAGATGTTGTATACTGATAAGTAGATGATCCACTCTTGGATTAAGGAATAATAAGGATTAGCTGATCGACAGGGGACCCTGAATGTCCCTGATGCTACGTAGAGCAGGGAGTGCGCCATGAAGCTACTGTAGCTCTATGGAATGAGCTCAAATCCATTTGGAGAGCGCTCAAATCCAAGAATATTCTAGGTCGAGGCTTGCATGCGTCTCACCACCTTCTCATCTTCTCATCTCCTCGCCCTCTCAGCTAGCCTAGCGCGCCTGGCTGAGCGAGCGAGGAGATGAGAAGATGAGAAGATGCATGCAAGCCTCGACCTTCTTTCTTCACAAACAGGGATAGCATCGTATCCTTATTTTTCGTTAATCCAAGGCCCCACTTCATTCAGCTCCAGTCTTAACCAAGCTCCTACTAGAGAATTTTTTCCAACTTGGTTTATCATCATGTATTCTAATATTGCATTAACCACAAGTCGGCTTTTTAATTGGACTAGTAAAAAAAATGATAACATTGTTTTCACTTTTCAGATTTATGGAGCAATGGCCCATGGTAAACCTGTTGTATATGAATCCTACATCAGGGCATGCGCCAGCAAGGGCAAAATGCTGCCGCTAACCACTTCAAGTGGCGGCCCCAACCAGCAGTATCTGCATCAGTTTGGCGTAGAGTCGTACATGTGGTCGGTCAGGAATCCTACCAAAAAGTAAGCAAGCACAGATATTTATTAGTTGTTTTGTAATACATGTCTGTGTAAGCAAGACTAAGAGGACAATATCAAAACACATTCCAAGAATTTACCACTTATGTAGAACATGCTATATCTTCGGATTAAGAATGTATTTCGACACTTTTATGTAATAATTGAATAGCGGATTAGCCCATTTTAACTGTTAACATCTAATAATCATGCTAAATACTCATTTAATAGTGTCTCAGTCTGGCAAAATCCAACATCTCATGTCTCCATAGGATCTTCCAAGGCAAATCCTTCCTCCTCGTCCACACCGGGCACAGACGCCAAGCCTGCACTCAGGAGCGTGCCAGCGCCAAATCACTCTGGGACACCATCAAACACCTTCTGGAACTGGGTGGCGCGGGCACGATCTCGATTCTCTCCCCGGAGGAGCTGAGCCAGCGAGATGCCGCCTACATCAGCAAGTACAAGGCTCTGATCGGGGATGAAGGGCTGATACTCAACCGGGAGTTTAAGCTGTTTCGACGGGACAGTCGTCGCTCTGGCAAGCTGGAGTATTACAACTTCCAGTATGTCTTCCAGAAGATCAGGAAGCCTCAGCTGGTGGCAAAGGTAAGGTTTATGCATTGGGAACAAGAAAGTTGTAGGGGAGGAGAGAATGATTCATTTTATGAAGCAAAAAAAGCAGCTGAACAATTTTCTATGGGGAGG
>LR140526.1:0-16390 GCA_900659605.1 Tisbe holothuriae | reverse complement strand
CTGTCCTAATCAATTTTTCACTGCCCGCCTTTTTGCTGCATCAGTCATATGCGCATCTGTGGAATTAATTACATTTTTTCGACCTCAGATAGGATAATAATAACAATATCACCTTTAATATGATATAGCCTTGGCATTTTATTGCAACACCCAAGCCTGTTATTAGTGCTAGAATATACCGTGAATTAGGGTTTGCGGAGATAGTCGTTTTTCGATATCGACTATGAGTGGCCATAGTCGACTATAGTCGACCACATATCGACTACATTTTTCCAAGATTCATAACATAAATTGAAATAATACAAATTAGGCCATATATGGATATAATTTTATTATAAAGTTTTGCTTATAGTATGCAAGTTGTAAGAGAGTAGTAGTTATATTGTTATATTGATAAAACTTTATACATAATGAGGCATACATTATATATTTTTAACTTTAAAGTAAATAGTTCTTGCACAGTATAATGCAATATGACTGTTTTATACATATATTAAGGTTATCTAAGACAGTACAGCCATACTGTATGTAATAAGATTTACAGTGTCTAACAGAAGAAAAATTTAACAATCTTTAATTATACAATATGAGTAAAACAAGTACCTTAATATTATAAGTTAGTGGAACTTTCTAGGCCTAAGCAATGCATATGATTTGTAAGTGGAGTGAACCCATTATTATGTGAGAAAGTAATTTTAAGTAGTATTAACGTGTAAATCATCACATTAATTAAGTATTATTTCAATTTGCTTTAAATGTGCCTTTAATATTAGCAGTCTTCAAAAGGTACATTTAACATTGGAGTATTGCACTTACTACAATTCCTTACTCCAATTTCTTTGCCTTACTAGCATGTTATCTATATTAAAAATTAATTTTTTAATAAAAGTTTATCTTTATTCTGTTTTTGGATGTGGTTTACACACTTTGCCTTAATATAACTCATAATACTTATTTCTTAAAGCCCCTATTTCAATTTTTTCGTTTTATGTTATAAAACTTGGAATTTCATAGTCGATATATAGTCGAATTGTGGTCGAATAGCCATAGTCGATATATAGTCGATAGTCGTCCGACTATGTGGTCGACCATCATTCCCTACATAGGATGAGCCCGATCGTCGTTATCGTTATATGTATTAATATATTATTAGAAAAGTCCACTCCACTTCACTTCCTGTTTTGTGTGGTTCGATTCTCAGGATTATCGCTATCACTGTTGCATTTTAGGTTAGGATTTAGGTAGTTTTATGTCAGGCAAAAAAATCAAGTGTGTTAGTGGGAAATGATATATATTCATCTTTTAATCCAATTTTTAGTAAGATATTTCCAAACAATATACATTTATTTCAATAGTAGTAGTATATTTTATATCGATGACTCAAACCTTCTGTGCTTTTTTGGCATTTTCTGGTTTCCACAGTAATTCACCATGCACAAATTGCCGGGTCCCTTGTTCTTAATATACCTATTCTATTATTTTTTGTTGGTGCCTTTCCTTTGTTAATCAGTTTGTAATGACGGTCGTCCTGCCATATCGACTGTTATCGTAAAACAGTACGATATCTGGAGCTATCATTGAAATAAACACACAACCATTAATTATTCGTATATTCTATTTATGAAAAAACTCGTGATTTCCTTGGAACACCGGAAATGAAGGTTAATTAAGTTTTCAATATTACATACCATGGGGTTTATCACTCTCTTGCCTCTCTTTAACAACGGGATATTCTGCATGGCTTATGAGTTATATCAAAAGTGTTTAGAGAGAAATGCTTAGTTACGGCACAGGCCGCTGAACTTGGTATGTAGATACTCCTATCAATTAAACTACAACATAACAAGGCATATAGCATGCGGGCAACAAAGGAATTTGGTTATATCCGCATGAAAATATACTGCAAGTCCAAACTGTATTATCCAATCGAATTAATATTTCATGAAAATCGATCATTGAATAGTTCAGTTATGCGGTGGTCAAATTTATGGAAGGCTTTTTTGACATAAATGTACAGGTGGCCCCTGTGAAACGCATATCCAAATTAGTCCATTCTGTCACTGCTGCAACATCGTACACTAATTTAGTAAACTAAGTCTACACACCCAGTACGTATGTATGCCATAGCTTAGACCATATTTTACTCGAATGCAAATATGGCGGACTATTTTTATTATATCAGCTTTTAAGAAGCAGGCCCCTATCGTCCTAAATACGAATTCAATTTTCCAAAAAATGTAACAGTAGTGTTTTCTACTTTGGAAGCAATATTAGTTAACCACAAAATGCTGATAAAGCTATTTGTAATGTCGGCTCTGATTGGGTTGACAAAGGCAAAGACTACCGCAATAATGTTTAACACATATAGTGTTGCTAAGGAGCAGCTAACTCCTGTCCTCCAATTGGAGGATAGGTAAGTAACCAGCGTAACTAAAGGAGCCATGTCTTAAATGAGAGATGAGCTATGCAAGGGTTTAGTAGGAATAAGTTTGGCTTGTACAGAGCATAATTCCAGAAGTGTCTTATTTCTTGACTTAAATGCTTCAAACCAAGGTTAATATATGCTTCAAACCAAATCACCACAGGCACGGATCAGCTCAAGATATAGTTTTTGAAAGGCCCTTTGTTCAAAATAAAACATGGAGTAGGCTGAATGCTTTAGTGAATGGGAGGAAAAGTTGCCGTGTCACGAGGGATAATTATATATGATATACAGATATAGTACGCAAATTCCGCCAATACAAAGAGTTAAGTTTAAATCCACTAGATGGTGCCAAGGGTCTTGCCTCTCATGTCTTCTCTTCCATTTACTTTATATACCGTTTCTTCATTTCCCCCTTTTCTTGGACATCAAAGTTCATCATAAGATCGCATGAGGGCGTGCCAGACGTTTGACCAGCGTCATAACAAATATTTTGAGTCATGAGGCCTAACTTTACTAAACTCAAAGGCACATGCCCCAAAAAATGAAAAAAAAATTAAAAACCTTTATGGAAAAGTTTTTGTTACATTTTTTTGAACAAATAAAATACATTATTTGTTCATATTTGGTCAAGCTACAGTGGCGCCCTCATTGGCAGCATAAAATTGCGTCAAAAAAGCACAAGAAAAATATCAAGAACGGATAATATGCTACTCCAACTAAGTTCTTTACTTCTCAGCTGCAAGATAGACCTGAGAGGCGCAAGCATTCCATCTCAGACGACAACTTTATTAACGGTTTTAATATGTGCGGGAACTATGTGCTATAAGCTAGTACACAAGGAAAAATATATTAGCTATAATCTGTTCCACCTATATGAACATAGCGTCAACAAGCTTTTCCCTCCAGCTACAACATTGACAAATGCTCCTCCAATTGTCTGTCTGATGAAGATTGCTGCTGCCAAGATGAAGCCGCAATATCTGTGTTGTATGATCATGAAAGCAATACATGCTCCAAAGTGGATGTCGACTCTCCCATAATGTACCACCCACATGGAGTGACTGACGGAAACTTCAGCAAGGTTGCAGTCTATACAGACTCAAGTCAGAAATGGAAGAAGAAACAGTGGGTAAGTCCAACAAGAATTATTTATGTACTCGTATATATGGGTTCTGCCAATGAGATGTGCACTTGTACTGTCAAAATATAAAACCTATATAAATGTAATGGCGTTTTAAAAGTTATGTTCTATAGTTAAACACTGCTTTCTCTAGGACTACCTTCGCATCTTCCGTTGCAACCAGGACTTTGCTGATGGCACCTTTGAGGATAATAACGACATGGCCCCCGTGCTTGACGATCAGGAGGGCTCCGTATTTGTCACCTTCTACAACTGGGCCTTTGTCAACTTTGGAGTGGAGTCAAAGAAGGCGTTTGAATTCAGTGTGCTCAACAATGAGGGCTGGGTGGAGAGAGAGGAAGAGGTACAGAACCAATTCCGCAGACCAAGTTTACTTTGTCGTATTACAAAATTTGTTTGATTTCTTCAGCATTATCCAAGTGATTGCAGTGAAACGTGCTCTGCGGTTAACTACTATAATGAATTAGAAATCCGACTGGCAGATTTCCTCCCTAGTTTCAACATATTCATATGACATCATATTGTACAAAAAATGGTTAAGGTCATTGTAAAATCTTGATTTTAACTATTCAAAAATAGAATATTTGGTTTCTCAAAATGTCAACCACCCTGCTACAGTCTCGAATTTCATGCAATCACAAGTAAAAATATTTTTTTAAAAAAAATCTTTCCATAGGCTGACGTTGGATCTGCATCTTTATTAGGCACTTGTGTATTTCTGTATACTAGCCAATTGGTTTGGTTCATTGGAGGAAGAATGGCTGACAACTTTGAGGGTAAGGAATAATACTTGAGAATATTGTCATTTATGAAGAAAGGGATTTAAATAAAAAACACCAAAACAATTTAGAGGGAAATATTGGTTTTAGCAAAACAGTTGTTACCGGTTTTAAAAGAGAAAAATAAAAGCCTGATATTAGCTATCAAGTCATACACTGCTCTATAATAGCACCTCTGAAATAAAAACCAACTTGCATTTGCAGCTGGAAGTGATTTGTCTCTATTCTACCACCTTGGCAACAAAGAGTGGAGCGCAGGCCCACCTGTCGGATATACCAGCTTTGTAGCCGCAGTCGTTGCACTAAACAACGATGAAATTCTAATGTTTGGTGGTGGAAACATGGGCGCCGCCTTGGACACATCCAGGGTGTTTAGCAAAGCAACACAGAGGTGGAAAGACACTGCTACTGCATGTCCTACAGGTAGATTGTGGTTTCAAACCTACTGGCACTGGAGTCAAATGTGTTACAAAAGAAAGGCAACATTATATTTTAGACTGCAATATTAGAAAATGGCAGTTTAACGAAAAATATAATCTTGCTTGTTTCAGTGATTTTTGATGCCAGGGCAATCCAAACGTATAACTCCGCTAATGAACGCGGTATCTTTACGATTGGCGGAAAGACAGCCGGTGAGACGTACCAAGACGTGGCCTGGTGGTTTGATGAGCAGACAATGGCTTGGACGGAGCTACCTGCAGTCCACAAGCTGCCAAATCCATATCATGCATATCTTGTGAGATGTAAGACCAACAGATGTACAATACCTTTAAATGCATAGTCCTAATCTGCCAAAATAACGCCAATTGTAATCTTAAAAACTCATTTATGGACACCTATTCCTTACCACAAACTTGCCATGTCAGTCCAAATATGTTGTAAAGGCCATTTTCTTATCTTGTCAGATATGGAAAAAATATACATGATGCCGGATAAGGTCAACACCAAATTTGAGGATTCCATGTCCATGTTTGAGCTTGAGGAAGGATCCCTGCATTGGACCCAATTGCCCGACAGGACTGGAGATTGTGCAAATCCTAGACATACACTTGTCTACAGCAGGCCATACTTGCAGTTGGAGAGCTCACCATAAAAGGAACGAAATGGCAATAAAAATATAAGTTTTGTTGGAATGCTGTTTTGGGTGTTGTTTTGATGTAGAGAGTTTTATGTCACAAAAATGGTACGACAACAAGAAGCTACAACATCTACAACTTGTAAAAGTTAATTAAGCAAGGCGTTAGTGAACAATTCCTATATTTATCCTTTAATCCATTTTTTAGTAAAATATTTCCAAACTAAATATATAATTTCAATACTAGACATAAGGCTCATCCCATTGAAGATACCAAAAGTTCCGCCTAAAATAAAAGTAGCAGTTGAATATTTGTAAATCATTTTATATAAATGTAAGCTTAGAGAGCTCCTACATGGGAGCGAAAGGAGGAAGTTTTTCGGTTAATTCACCAAAAAAAATTCCAGTTTCCTTCTCTCAAAAGAATTTTCCCTCCTCCTGACACACACTCACGCCTTGTTAGCTGAATATTTTTTTTCGGGGAATTAACCAAAAAACTTCTTCATTCCTTCCCATGTAGGAGCTCTCTTAGTATGATCCATGCTTATTTTACTATTTAAAGGGAAGTTTTTTTAAATAAATAAAATATACTTACCAACTATACCAAGCTGGTCAGTTTCGGTAAATTTAACATCCTGTATAATGTGATCCACAGATTGTGATGCAATGGCGATCTTGAGAAAGACTAAATCTTTCTCAGCTTTTATGACACAGTGTGTCCTGGAATGTTTTACAATGTATATGTACAAGGCCGGCAAGGCTATTTTCTTAATTTAATGGCTTACATCAAACTAACATCCCCGTCACTTCCATACAAATCGTTGTAAAATACATTTGCTTTCGAGTATTTCCAAAACGTCAGGTCAGCGGGTTCTTCAATACTGTAACGTGACAAATATCGTTCTTTATATTGATTTAAGTGAAGCAACTAAATTGTAATAGGAAGCAAATGGTTGGAGACATTGGATTAGTTAAATCTGGATCGCTTACTCAGTCTAAAATATCCACGAAATTAGGTCAACCCATAATTTTGAACTATTTTAACTACATAGTTCAGAGTTTATCCTTTTGGAATATGGCTCTGGTTAACAATGTATTAAATGCTCCTCACCCTTTGTTTGCCATCTCTTGCACTTCCAAGCTCAAACACTCTGCCCTCGGGTCCAACATCATTGAGTCGAGCTTGATGTTGTAAACTGTCTCATGGCAATTCCGTGGGCATTTTGCCTTGCACTCATCTGTAAGACGGACCTCACGACTCAAGTTGCCGAAGAAATGGGCAACCAGATCTCGGGTACAAACAGGAGCATTGTCATAATGGCTGTAGATGTCCCATGGAGTACAATTCAGAACCTAGATATAGTTTGCACGGAATTTTTGACATTAGTGCTCTTGTTTTATGCTAACCTCATAAATTGCTTCCAATTTACAACTGTATAGGCAGGTTTTCTGAGTATAGTGTTTGAAATGTATACTGGAACCTTCTGTTCTTTTTTGACAACCTCTGGTTTCCACAGCATCACCTAGAGATGTGTCATGTTAAGTCACCATGCTGTTACAAGATAAGACATCCCAGCTTCTGCTTAAACTAATAGCCAATCAATTATACTCATAGTATCTCCAGCTAGTGCCCTGAATTGTTCAACCCCCTCACACTCCAGCGTAATGTATTTAAGTCAATTTTATCTTACTTCCAACACGACCGGTGATGCTGAACATCCCCAGAGTGACAAATAATGTTGTCCTGTATCCGGGGAAGACTTCCACCGAGTCTGTGGTGGCATCAAAGGCGTCCAAGATTGGCTGGAGAGAGATGGTGAAGCTGCCAGACTCAGAAGAGAAGATCTCCTGGAAGGACATGTTAAAAATGGTAAAGAAAAATATTGTATCAATGCTAGAGACACAAATGATTGTTGTACCAACTATGGATACACTTTCTTGCCTGCTGGTGTGTGTCCAGTATGATATCCATAGCTTGATCTTTACCAAGAGTTTGGATCAGAGATGGATCCTTACTGCTGCTTGTTAAAAAGAGTTGCTCCACGTTGGTTGTAAATTCACTCCGTTTAAGGGTTTCGGTTGGAGATACGGCGTTAAACGTGTTGCAAATACCTCTAAAAGGATAAAAGAATACATATTAAACCTAAGCCATTTGATGTTAGTTAATTTATCCACTTTTTTATGTCGCATTTATGTTGCGGCTTGTATTGGAACTTACCTATTAGTCATGGAGTGATGAAAGCTGGATTTACAATCAGATTTAGAGCCAATATGGCATTTCACAATAGTATCTAGCCTAGAATAGAATTGAACCCATTTAATAAAACTTTAAATTGTTGTGTGGACGTACCTATTATAAAAGTTGTCCTGATAATTGTTAGAGCAAATATTGACATCAGTATCCAAGTTAATTTCCCTTTTAAACACTCTTCCACAAGCATCAATATTGCCAAATGCCTAAAATAAACTTTAGTCACTAAGCTATTACTGGTTGAGTAAAATATGAAGTAAAACCTGTGAATATTTCAAGATGAACATTAACACCCTTCTTTCCTCCGTTAGCATATTACCCAAATAATTATTCTCAATTATGGTAGAGGTTTCAGATAGTCCAATGTTGAAATGAACTTCAAATGGATGTGAAAAATTATCATTGACTATCCCTAAATAGAACTGTTGTCAAAAATTGAAGATATTCATGTTTGTTTAAATTTATTCCTCACCAAAATCACTTCGCGGGCGAAATTCTGAAAAGACAAATATAGACATTTATGTTAAACTGTCTTTTGGTATGTTTGTTAAGAATGGCATATTGGGCTTGTTTAATATCTTCCAAGGGCCGTGATATCCAAAAGGGGGAACGGTAGCCAAAAGGGGGCTGCACCCGGCGGCTGTGGTAGCCCTATTTGCAAGTTGCTCGATTCCGACACAGAAAGTCGTGGGCTCGAATCCCCCTATGGCATGGTAATGAAAAATTGCTAATTGGACAAATGAACTGAAAGGTAGTGCCCGAAAATATATATGAAGGGATCACCAGTAAAATTAATTAAAATCATCTTTTTTTATTGTTTCTTCATCAGAGCCATCTGTGCGCACACACATATGTTTTACCTCCATATCCAAGATTAAGTTGTCCCACGTCAACACCCATTGTGGCGGCTAATTGAAAGTAGCGATTTTCTTCTATTCTTTTGTCAAAATCAAGTGTGAATCTGAAAGAAGGTAAAAAATAAGTTGGCATTGTATTTATTTTGCTCTACTTTTTCCATTGTTATTTACCTATGACCAGCTTTAACTAATTTTTTAATTAAATTTTTCAGTATTTAAGAGTTCACAAATGTCTAACACATGTTGACATAGAGCTGTGTATCTTTTTACAACAATATGGCATCTGACCACTTTCTTAGATAAAAGTTTCCTCATCAGACCTGTAAGGTACATGTTCCGATGGCAGGTTTGCCACCCAGACTCTCCAAAAAGTGTAAAAAGCCATCTTGGCAAGATATTCACGATGTGTAAGCTTGGTTCCTGTGACTGCATTTACTGTGTAAGGTTCAAATAATGTGGACAATTCATGAATAGGAATATCCAGTGGGACCTGAAGGCCAAGAAGCTGAAAAGAGAAGGGTGGAGAAATATTTCACAAGGCCGACATATTTAAACACATTTCAGATACCTTAGTCAAGAGAACCGACATTTTGAAGTATCTTGGTATTTTTACATCTCCTATAAGCATCCTGTTCTCGCCTGTCCCGCCTAGAGGGTGATTGAGAAACGTGAAAACCTGCTCCAAAAGATGAATGGATAGAATGTGAGACTGGTTGTTAGGGATGCTTTTGATCAGACTGTACATGTCATTCTCCTAAAAGTAATTATCAGCATTAGTGATATTTGACGTTCCGGTCATGTTGCCTTTGCTGATTCTGTAAATATCGCATCATACAGATGTACATTAATTGGTCACAGTATTTGTGCAATACTTGGAATACAGTTGACACATCCCCTTACTTAAGGGATTGCTTAGTTATTAACCTGAGCCTCTCAGCGCAGACTGTCACTGCCGTATATTTTAGACAATGAAGTATTACTTGTCTAAATTGAAAAGGAAACAAAATTACAATATTTAACACTTCATTCATAGATAAATAAACGCTACTTTGTTATTGCAAACTAACACTACTCACCTGATACAATCTCAGTGAACATGCTGACTCATATTTATGATCCCAAAAAGTAGATTTAGAGAGTCCATTAACTTTTGGACATTTGTTCTTAGTCACCATTCTTGCATTATACAGCCTACTAGCCGTTTGTAAGCTTCCTAAAAGAGACTTATACTCATATATAGTGCAATTCAATGTACGGGTACATGTATATCAATTGACATTTATCAATCAATTAACTGGGCTAGTTACTAAACTGGGCTAGTTACTAAACTGGGCTTATAACTATAATATATCAGACCCGATCAACTCCTGCCAAGATAATAGCGGCAAAAAGGCACTTCATGGGAAAGAGTCTTTGAGTGTTTGTAAAAAAGGTTGATTTTAGATTCTTTAATAACTCAAAGGTGATTCTTTACGTTAGATTACGGTTGACAAAATCATATTCTCCATATAATTGTTAAGTCAATCAACAAAGTCTTAAGCACTCCTTCTTTACCCTCATTTTGAGCTAATTTATTATATATAAGGAGCCTCCCAGACAGGTATTTTCTTCGCGTTTCTGCCGTCTTTTTTTCTCATTTCTGCCAAGGACTTAGAATAATTTTTCATGCAAAAAATATTATAAGTCCTTTAGCGCGCCCGCTGTCAGGCTAGCTAGCTCGGTTAAGTCCAACCCAGCTGAGCCACTGCGTGTTATTGAAGTTGCCAAGGATATTACCAATAAACAGGTGGTGCTAATAGAGCCCAACAACAATAGAAACTTTTCTTGGCCCAAAATGCTGTTAAAATAGCAATTTCAGAAGGATAAAGGTTTTATAATTTTTTTGTGGTCAGGCTATTCTTAAAAGTAACATGATTTTTAAGTTTTAACCGCATTTAAAGCAGTAAATGGGTTGGAACTTAGAATATGAACCAGATGTCGAGGGCAAAAATAGGTCGTGTTCAGCTGGCATTGTGTTGGTAACCTGCATAGATTGGAATCATTGCTAATAAAATTGCCATATAATTGAAGCTATTTTTACTAGTGTGATATATAAAGGAGGCAAAATGGGTGTTTCTTCATGCAATGTTGCTCACTTCTCAGCCTCAGCTTGTATTTGTTAAAGCACTGGGGGAAAGTAGGGAAGTATCCAAATTTCGCGCTCTTTTTACTGCTTCTCGAGGCCAAGAACAACGGAACTTGTCCATTTTCGCGGACAAAACCTCTCTTCTTCACTTAATACACAGCTTGACTGAGGCTGAAAACATTCTGCCTGAGGCTTGAGTTTGTCCTCGAGAAGCTGAGTTCATCAGACAATCAAAGCAGTAGCAGCTGATGTCTGCCTGGCCAGCCTGTTTTCCCTGCTTTCCCCAGCACTTTAGTATTGGTAAGGTAAGGAAGGTTCCAAGAGTTTTGCGTAATTTCGCCATTTTCAAGATGGATTCCATTCAAACCCCGTTTTTCAAAAATGTCAACTTTCATTTTGATTTCAACTTATGAGTTTGGGCAACCAATCTATGGTTACTATTGCATATCTGCGGTTGGGGAATATTAAACTTTCTATGCTTTTTGGCATTACCTTTTTATTTCTATCCTTGGAATGTTCGTTCCTTCTGCTGAGCAAACAATGCTCGAAAAAGAAGAGATGAGTTCAAAAAATGCGGGTGCGCTAAATTACTTAGAAAAATTCTCTCCTTCTCCCTCTAAGTCTGCGTGAATTATTCTAAGTCCCAAAAAATGCTCGGCAGAAATGAGAAAAAAAGACGGCAGAAACAGCAAAAAATGACGGGAAAAATGCCTGTCTGGGAGGCTCCTTATGACAGAAAAGTGCTTTTACAGTCCAGCAGTGGCGGCAAACTTTGTCGTCCTTTGTCAAATTAGAACAAACTCGTTGCAGCGCCTTCTTGCGGAGAAATTATAGTGACAAAGGTCGGTCTACTTAAGATGCATATGTTGCTCACTATGGGCCACGTGTATGGATTCAAAGCGCCCCAAGAATAGCACTCAAAACATAACATAGGCAACATTGTCCAAAACCAAAAGGGCATAAACACACAGACTTACTAAACATAATGCATTTAACACTATCGGAACAGTTTCCAATTGGTAGTAGGTCTAGTTTTGCAATGAAACTCTTGTCCAGATCAAGGTAGATTTGCTTTTGATAGTAAGTTGTCATTGAGTCTAGAATCCGTTCCAGGAGGATGCTTTTTGCATGTTTTAATGCATCATTAGAAGCTGCAACGTCTTTTACAGAGAGAAATATACGATATACATTCCATCTGAAAGCATTGTAAGTTCGTGTGTAAGTTATCATTAGTTGCATTCTTCCCGCCGAGTTTCCTCAAAGTCCAATGCCATAACCATACACGGTAATAATAACATTATTAACCCTTGCATGATATTTCACATATGCAAGGCTAAGGTAAATAAGATGCAAGAATAAGACTTGGTTTATTCTTGCAAAGCTAATATGATTGTGTTGAAATAATATTAACTTTGCATGTCAACTGTCACACAAAGTTCACGGCGTGAAGATAGGACTGAACAAAACTGGACCATTTTCGTACCTATCCTTTTGCTGGTTGGTACAAATTGTAATGGAAGGGTACTGCAGTGAGTAGATAAGACTATCATTTTTGGCCTCTAAATAGTTTGTGTATGGGTCCGCAACAAAGTCAGCAAAAGTGATGTAGGAGACTACTGCACCGCAGACAGTGGCCAGCGCTATCACAGTGAACCAGAACGTTTTGATTGGGAGGTCCTGGCTTGATTGAATTCCTAAGGGTAGATGTGCTTTTAAGACCTAATAATAGCTGTGAATTGTAGGCTGTAAGGAATGTGTGCTTACAAATTTTGAATGTTAATTATTCCATGTGAACAGAGTATGCTGGCTAAATAATTTATGTGCGTAAATATTTGAATGACTCTATTAGGGAATAATTTCCGTAATGGAGTCATTAAAATATATGCTATTAAAGTGACAAAAGCCCCATGCCATAAAGAAGTAGCATACCCGTGGTGGAATGTCCTATCCTCTTAACATCTCCTTTCATGACTTGAGCAACAGAAACTTCCTTGTCCTCCACCTGAGTCACATCCTCTCTGCAAACTTCCACCACTTTCATAACCATGCTAAAGATCACTTCAATCACAACTAGAGCTGAGAATCCACAGAAGAGAGCAATCATGCCTCCCACATATCCGATTCTATCCAAGACCTCTGCCTGTCTGTGTAAGGAGGTCTCAACAGCCTCAGATTTGGATAAGTAGAGGTCAAGTAGGATAAAGTCCCTCAGCATCTTTTCAGCACAAAGTTTTCCTGCTATGGTTGCATCTGACATGTATCCTTGTTTTACTGCTGCTGCCTAGAAGTACAAAAGAGTCAAGACCAAGTTACTTTGTACAGATAGGATCATAAGCATCTATGATTTAGCTCTAGAATGATATCCTGTGTAAGCAAAGAACGCTACATGGCATTGCAAACACCAGTCATTGGCCAAAATCCCAGAAACCTAAAGTTTTATTTCTTAGGATTCTCAAAGGTGCCCAAGTATTTTCTTTGGAATATAAAACTTTGCCTTCAGCAAGCTCTTTCCTTTTACGCTACTACTTTATTCTTTTGACACTGAACCTTTCAACCGGTTTTGCCATTGAACTGTAATTAGCTTTCCTCTTACTTCTTTATGTGTCTCAGTTTCCTGAGCTCTGCTTTTCTTCTAAACAACATACTCAGCCTGGTGACTGATTTTACGACGTAAACGCCCCGGGACATAGATTCTACGGAACAAGCCTTCAGTATAAAGGCCTAGATAGTATGAATACAGTCTATGTATAAAGGTTAGTTCGATTTTTGAATACGTTAAGGAATTACTTTGCAATCATATAATTAGCTTACGAGATGGTCATATACTCATATTCCGCGATTTGGTAAAGGAGTGCCTTAATCGCGCGCTCTGTAGCAGCTGAATAGGTTCTACGACAGAAAGATCCCCTACTTAGGCGGCGTTCTGTCGTTCTACGCAGCCTGTCCCAAGACGTTCTCAGTCACCAGACAAGATGGCGGATGATTGTATCAGCTGTATTTTACTCTTTTATATACAAAAAAAAAAGGCATAAAATGTTTTATGATAACATGTTCAGGCATCCTTCTTTGAATACAATAAAGAGTTTTAAGTGTAATGAATGGCCAATGCGACTACAGAGACATCTACCGGCGCGGTGGTTTCAACTACCGGTGGTGACATCTACCGGTGATCAACGTAAGTAAGTTCGCCGTTGTTGCGGTTAGGAATTGTCCTAATCGGCTGAGACTAAGCTAAACACTTTCAAAAATACCCTTAATTAGATGCTGCCTTGTCATTGCATTATAGTTTTGAAAGGATACGAATATGATGGCTCCTTCACCGCTCCGGCAGACGATATTTTCGAATCAGTCAGGGGACCCAAGACGTGGCATACACCAAAATGCTCACAAGACAATTTCCTGTTCAACCATGTAAGTCACATGTTGGAGTTACAAGGGCATAATTTTTACTTCATAAGGGCTGCCATTTTGGTGGAATTTATGAAGCAAAAAAAGCTCTTGTAATTCCGATATGTGACATACATGGTTAAACAGGAAATTGTCTTGTGAGCATTTTGGTGTATGCCACATCTCGGGTCCCCTGACTGATTTGAAAATATTGTCTGCCGGAGCGGTGCCTTCTTACACGAAAGTAGACCAATGCCAGGTAGGGTTGCTGTATTGCCTGTAGAACCTCTTCTTTGGCACACTCTGTTTTCGCATTTGTAATTGACGTATCCAACTGACTTTTATATACAGTGGAGACACAATCATTATCGCAGCTTTCTGCACAGCGGCCTCCTATGGGCAGGCTCATGTTGGCCTTGAATGCTTGGGCTTGTTGGCCATTGCAAATGGGGTGTGCATTAAATGTTTCATCGGGAGTTGCAATGTCCCAAGGGATGCATTCATGGAAGAGGGCCACAGCTTCAAGTCTGTAAATGATACAATCACTTAAGTTTGAGCCTAGTTTTATATCTTACCTGCATTCCATAAAGCAGTTGTTCCATGTGTAAGTTTTGAATAGCTTTAGAGCATGATTTTCGTTTTCAAATTTGCATTTTCTCTTCTGCAGAGGGTAGCTTTCAATGTAGTCGGGACTCTGGTGGTCCAAAATCAGGAAACTCCATAAAGTTTTTGTTCCTGTAAATTTCATTCAGGGCTGCCATTTTGTTTTATAAAAATTATAAAGTACCTGGAGCCAGCAGTTTCATATCAGCCATGTTGAACATGTCACCACTGTCGGCAATGGCAGCCCCTAGCTGACCATCATCATTATTATCTCCAGTTGGATTCATTCCATGGATCTGAATGTTATGCAGATCCAGTAAAAGACTCATTTTACCAATTTCTCCATTGCTGAGAATTAGTGGTGTATCCTGGGAAAATTGGCTATCCATAAAAGATTTTGCAATGCGCATTTTCATATGGTCCAAAAATAGGGATTCCATTGGTCTGTGTTGAATGGAAAAATAGTAGAAAACTAGTTAATAAGACACAAAAAGTAACACATCATATGCTGTGGAGGTATAAGAAGTTATCACTGACAATTCTAGGCTCTTACTTGCTATTAGCAGCAGCACAGAGCCCTTGGGATGTCAGCACTGGTCTGAACTTTTGAATGCAGTTGTCACCAATCCCATCTGTGCAAATAGTAACCATTTCCAATTCATCAAAGTTTAGACCAACCTAATAAAAACAGTTGCCAAAGTGGGCTCAATCTTCTTTTTTTCTTAACCTACATGATGCGGCTCTTTGATATTTGGTTGGCCAAATGAAAACGTAGACACAATATTTTCCATCTCTTGCTCTATTAGAAGTAGAGGATAGACAGCAGAAGCAAGTTGATCCTGGGCAATATCGATCTCATCAAGAAAGTGTTCAGTTGACTTGAAGGAGTAGCCAGTGGCTCTGGAGAAAAATATTTTTTGTTAGTGACAAGTTGTATGAAATTTTATTATCTAAATATCCTTTTAGCCACCTTTTGATTTCTTCACCTCCATCTAAGGGTTCTCTTTTGAAAGCATTGGCTTCAAAGAAGGGTTGAAATTCATGAGCCGTAAATGACATATAGTTGGATCCAAAAGTTGCTCCCCTGACACCAGAATATGCCAAGATGGTGAATAGAGTATTGAAGGCAAAGGGTGAGAGTGCATCGAGTGTTGTATTAGACCTAGAATTAGTGGCTTGTTCATTGAGATGAGCTGAAATAAGATGGGATTAATTGTTTTTTATAAAGCTTATGGCCCCTAAAAATGCTCACCAATTATATCAATTAGACTAAAATCATTGACAAGTGGGAAAATCTGCTCAGGCAGACTTTGTCGTGTCTCCATCTGATTTTGTGTTAACTTCCAAAATTTGTAGAGGTCTCCTAATTGTAGTTGGTGCAGCCCAGCAGAAAAAGCAAAGTCTCTAATTGTATAATAGTAAAAAATGACAGTAGCTAATTATATGAGACCACATTAAGTACCTCGTTACGTTCTTAAACGCCTCAAAATAAACCCCCAATCCTGTGGAAGTTTCATCATGAATAGTATACGCGGGTAGGAATTTGGAAGATGAGTCCAGGGCGCCTCGCTGAGAGCCAATCATTGCCAGTTCCTTTTGGATATAATCTATTGCTGACCTGAACAAGAACATACAGGCACATAAATAACATAAAATGCGATGTGATATATCGGACTTCCGGTCACGCAACCTCGGGGTAAACACGTACCACGATTTCCGGTCGTGTTTTCCCGAACTAAAAGAGATC
>LR140525.1:2216-16347 GCA_900659605.1 Tisbe holothuriae | reverse complement strand
TTATGTTTAATAGACAAAGCAACAAAGCACAAAGTGGCAACCCTGATACCAACCTGCTTTTGAGGTCGTGAGAATGATTATTGCATATAAATCCCTTGCTTGCTTTTTTCTTCTCTCCCACAGGAGATTTCTTCCCCTTTGATGTGGAAACGCATTAATCATTTTGTCGAATGCAAAAATAAGTCTTAAAACCGGTTATTCGTGTTGTCTTTACCTTCGATTTTATTTATCATTTTTGTGTGTGATACATAATGTGATGATATATTTTTGAGTAATTAAATGGATTCTACATAATTTTCTTCTTCAACATTTAACGGTGCTCTCAGATTTCAATTCAATTTTGTTTTTCTTGATGTTAACAAATTCAGGGCTGCTACTTACAAATAATCGTGCAGCCCCTGTCATATAATAATTGGTATTCACGGTCCCAGTCGGTCTTTAAAACGAAAAACGGTATCTGCTTGAATAGATTCATGATATTTAGTATGATATAAGATCTCTGATGAGAGAGTTGCTGGTTAGACATTTAAGTAATTAAGTAATTAGAGTAGTGATTGGAAGATCTCTTTTGTTATTTTAGCTAGTTTTAATTAGAGCCACTAGCTTCTTTTAAATTGTCGGTTGAAAACTCTTGCTATGGATTTTGTGAAAGCTATGTGGAATTTAGTTTGCTTTATTTCATTTTTAAAGGGAGAACAAAAGTTAACTTTTTTTCTTATTTATTACTTTTTAAGCTGATGACCAGGAACGAACTTTAACATAACACTCTTTAAAATCTTTGTATATTACTGCGTTTAATTATAATTATCAATAATAACTTCTTTATTCATCATTATGCGTGCGTTTTGTCATCAAAACCATGATTCACGTAAATATATTTTGTTTTAATTGTGTTTTGTAACAGCCTGCTGTGGATCAATAATAAAAACAATGATCAGGGCTGCCAGATTTTATACTTTCGGCAACCCTGCAAGATACAATCAAAGAAGTTATTCACAAATATACCCACAAACGCACACATTACACAAAGGAAACCTACATCAACTCATTCGTCAAGGGATGCCAGATTGAGCGAAAATAGTTGTTTTAATCAATATGAAACCTTAACAAGAGGTTCACATGTGTTCACAATCTGGCAACCCTACATTCGTCCTTGCAAAAGAACTTCTTCTTCCCTCTCGGTAATCCATTTTTGGCGATCAAATCAGTATTGAGGGATTTGCCTTTCTTCTTAGGGACAAAAAAGGGATTTATTTCCCCTTTTATACACACACAATGCAATCCCATCGGCATAAACTGCTGAGTGACTACGCAAAAGTATGTATTTTAAGGAGAGGTTTTGCCCTAGGATGAAAGCGTTTTACAGAAAAGGTCACACACACATCACCGGGTTTAGATTTGTCTCCCTCTCCTCCGAAGAGGCTCCGAACACCTCCGAGGAGGCTCCGAACACCTCCGAAGAGCCATTCATTGTCCCACTTCCTCATTCGTTCTCTTTCGATAGCAATATCACGTTTTTATCTCGTTTCCTTTCATTCATTGTTGATTTGAGCTTTAGTAACAAACGAAAACTGTGTGTACTGTATTAAAGGACAAAAAAGAGAAGATTGGTTGTATTAGAAAGCCTTTAAATGTCTATTTCAAACTGCGGCATAAAGGTTAATAGAAAACAGAGGCTGGACTTCCTTTTCATGTATTTTGGAAAGCCTATTTTAGGGGAGTAGTATTAATAATATTAACTGCATTTCTTTACATCAAAGGGGCGGAATTCTTCCTTTTTCGTCCTCCTTGTTTGAAACCTTCTGATAATGACAGCCAGCCTTGAAGGATCGACCCAGCAGAACAAAGGCCATCATGTGACCTTTCGGCCTTTATCTTGCCTCGTTCAGACGGCCAGACGGCTACTGTGTAATGGGATATTATTGTTATTAGCCTTCTCTTCGGTGTCTTATAATAATAATCCGGGTTCAGTGGACCGTTTAGGGCGTTCAGGCCCCATTTCGTCATGGTTTAATAGGCCAGACGGGTATTAGATATCTGGTGAGGAGGAATAATGTAAGGAATCAATACTATTGTTCTTAATTTAGAAGGAGTGTGTGTAACAGTGTAAAGGAAATAAATATATTTAATGTTTATTGTATAATGACATGATTTGGAAAGGAGATTTGTAAGTAGGAATATCCGTCGTATGGCTGATTTTTATACTTTATTTCCGTAATCAATACTTCTATCAGGAGGAATTAAAAGGGAGATATTGAACGATATAACAAGCGTCAGGGACGCCACTTTGTTCCAAAATGGCAACCCTGATATCGGTTATAACAAGCGTTAGGGATGCCACTTTGTTCCAAAATGGCAACCCTGACATTGGTTGTAACAAGCGTTAGGGATGCCACTTTGTTCCAAAATGGCAACCCTGACATTGGTGCAGTTTGCGTGCTGTTAACGGGTGTGTTCGGGCGTCTAAAACGCCCTCGAAAGAGCGAACAGTGAATGAATTCGCCTTTCAGTGTGTGAGATTGAGATCAGAGTGCCTTGAATTAATTACCTGTTTTGGGTGTATTATGATACTTTATGGCTTAAGCTGCTGTTAGAAATGAGGGAGAGACGGGTCTAATATCATAATGTACAGTTTTTCTCTCATTAATGGTATTTGAAAGCTGCTAAATCGAACCTGTGCCCTTTGTTTCCAAACTCATAATCGATTTAAAAGGTTAATTGATGTTCTTTGATATGTTTCTTCTTAATCAGCGTGCATGCAAAAATATGGTTGGCCAAAATCTACATTGCATAAAATGCCTTCAAGTTGTTGATATAATCCCTCCGATGTTTCCAGGATATGCATATTTTTACCGCTTCCCCGCCCTTTTTAAGCCTTTCTTCATATTCTTCACTTTTCACAATTCAAATGAGGCACTCTGATTCGTGCTTTCATAAGCTCGTCCTAACATCGTAGAACATATTGGCATCACCGGCAGCCTTGCACTGATCCGCCGGGGCTGCCTTGCGCTGAGGCAGCGGCGACGCGCCCGCGGGCTTGCAACGCTGCTCATTGGTGAACGTGATCAGATTCGGCCTCGTGAGCGGCGCCACACTCTTGCCCAGCAGCGGCGCGTGTACGGACGCCGGCTGCTCCGAGTCGACGGATGACGCCGTCAGACTTGGCGATGTCGGAGTCTTCATCTCGCGTAGGACGGGCAGGGGGGACACGATGGCGACGAAGCCGGCGTTGGGGCCGAGGCTGTCGGGACCGCGGTTGCGGATCTTGGAGTTGTAGTCGACCTGGAAGGTAGGATGGCCGTGATTCGGGGCGATTTAATGGTTCGGGTGGAAATGGGGTCAGCGTGATACTTACTGCCAAAAAGAGATTAGGAGTCCCTTTATTCTGCTTTCTCACCCTGCTATAAAGGTAGTGAGATATAAGGTCCTTTCTGCAGACATTGAGAATAACACGATACTATTCTTCCATCCAAGAATGGACCTGTTATAATGGACTTGTGTGTTATACTGCACCAAGAAAAATAGGCTGTCAGAAAAATATGCTACCCCACATTTGCATACGGATTAATTTTCGCACTTCTTATTCGTCAAATGCTTGTTAAACATATTTTCTTTTATGCAGTGTACATACAAAATAGTATGCCATTATTTCTTAAGATCTTGCTTCCAGTTCTTCTTTAATCGTAATAATAAAATAGTACTAAATTGGCGCCTTGGGGGAAATAATATTCTAGTTGCTGCACCGTACATAAAAAGATAAGGGACAGTAAAGCTGTATATTTTAACCGCTCAAGGTAAACCATAACAACAGAATATCCCTGTTCAGAGGGATTCTATTCTATATCCCTGCCGTTTCCTAACCCCCACTTGTTCAATGCCATTTTATAAGTGTGCTCTCGGCAGATATTTCCTCAAGATGCTAATTTATTCTTTGAGGTATATAATCTCAAGAAGGCTCCTTTTTGTCAAGAATAAAACGCCTTCATTTTTATGCATTCATTCATTTTATCCTTTATACGGATGAGACAAAAGGACGACTAGGGATGACATTCTGTCATCGAAATTGGCTGAAGGGCAACCCTGAAGTTCTTTGACTCAAGTCGATTCAGTTTCGCTTTATCAGGAAGAGCTCTCCTACATTGGAGAAGGAAAGAGGAAAGCTTCCGGAAATTTACCAGAAATTTTCCTCTTTCATACCTTTTTTCTTCCTTCCCATCACGCACTCACACCCAGCTAGGTGGAGAAGGACAGAAGAAGTTTTCCGAAAAACTTCTTAATATTTTCCTCTTTCCTTCCGTGTAGGAGAGCTCGAAATGATGAACCTTTAGGCATCACATTGGCAATACTAAATAATACTAAAATTACTACCGGAAGCGTGCTTGCTTCTATTGTGATATAAAATCTTAATATTAGTTGAGAAAACTAAACATTTTGCAATACAATTAAAGGCACTGGGGCTCTTTCCCTCGTGTCTCTAAAAGTCCTTTCTCTGAAGGACGAAAGGACAAAAACAGGGCAATTTCCAGCTTTTTGAGTTTCGGCGAAGAGTTTCGTGTTGCCATTCCGAAACGTGAGTTAAGCCCCTCGTTTAGAAAATGAGCATTTCTGCCACAATACAAGCCCAAATTAGTTTGCTTCAAACGAATGCATTTTAACCGTGGTTTTGACGTCCATATTTAGTAGTAAGGTCACTCCAAGGTCAAAAAGGTGGCACAGATGTCCTGTATTACACGTCAGTGAGTAAAGCCTGCTACTATGTAGTAGTATCATTATGCTGACACAAGCCATTCAACCTCTTGTCTCATCAAGTTAACCCTGAGGAAGAAAAGCGATATATCCGCTCCTTTCTCAAGGATAGACCGAAGAAGAACTTCTTAATTACAATATGGCACGACACGTCAGGTCAATGAGGTGAGATTTCTATAGACAGGTTAAGTGTACGGAGTTAACCTTTATTAGCATAATGATTAGCTAATCGTTAATAAGCCCTTTGATGACTCTTATAATCATTTTTACTTTAAGAAAGGTTAATTATCTACTGTACATTATATAAAAAAGATTGATTTAATGACTTTGATCTAGATGCCTTTGCGGTCATATAATCGTTACCTTTGCGTACAGATCCTCCAGTTTGTTATTATTCTGCGGCGGATACGCCCTCGTGCCGCCATTGCCCCTGTTCGGCAGCGACCTGAACCTCTTATCGCTGGCGGGGTCCACGATCACCTCGCTCGTCTCCTTGTTCGGGTTGAGGTCGACGAAGGCGGTGGTGGGCGGGCCGGCGATCACGCCCGGCGGCGACGGCGACGAGGAGTGGAAGCCTGAAAGAAAAGGGCGGGAAATTTGAATGAAAAAGCCATTAAGCGCTCAAGGCGACAGTATATGCGGGAGATGAGCCCGACTCTGTAGATATATGTTGAGACACACAAGGTTTAATTTAAAGTTAATGAGCGTCAGTAAAAGGAAGTGAAAAGCATTAAAAAGGAATAGAAGGCCGCTTCCAGGCAGCTGAAGGTATATTTTGGATTCGCTGTTGGGAAATGGTTTTTAACAGCGGCTATAACAATCAACGATTAACCTCTCGTTATAGCCCTTCTTTCACCTTCTAGACGCCCCCTAATGCATTTAAAAGTGTAATATGAGGGCAAAGCATGCCTCTATTTATGTTTTGAAACAAAAATGGCTGTGGGGAGACTTCAACTTTCAGTGCACTCAAAAACTTGTGCTACGAATCGTGAGACTTTTTACTTCTCACCGCAAACCAGGGTTGCCATTATATGAAAACCCATTAAACGTACTATAGTTAACACTAACTTCAAGAAACAAACTGGCAACCCTGACCACAAGCATGACATGCAGGATTTTCGAAAAAGACCATTAGACAGAAAACTTTTCTTTTCTTTTGGACGCCTTTCTCCTGTCTTCCCTTTTCTTGGACTTGTTCCCAAAAACGGAGCCTTTGACAGGAGGTGGGAGCTGTTTTATGAGAGCCCTCTTCCGAGTATCCTCCTCCGAGATGCAGCCGCTTGATTAATGACTCCTCCGAAGCAAGGTTGTTCATAATAGTTGCTTGATAATCGTCACAATATCGAGAAGGAGGTTGTGAGCTGCACTCATTTTAGAACAACATAAAAGCGGTGTCATTAGCAAAATGTCCGTTAATACTTTTGCATTAGCAAACCAAGACGTTAGTTCTAATCAATGCAACTATAAACATTGTTTACAATACTACTATATGATTAAGCTGCATTAGCTGCTATAAGAAGCCGTATTGCAGTATTTCTCTTTTCTCAGCTCTTCAGTTAGCCATTACTATTCCCTGTACATCTCCCTTCTTCTTCTTCTTCCTTCTCCATGCAAAATATATTATCAGACACGAAACGTGCTCTTTGAGGCAACAAATTAGTGCCATAACTCAGGCCCTGGCGGCGCCTCCTCCTCTTATTGCTCCAAAGGCGAGAGAAGAAGAAGAAATGATATTAGAATCTTCAGCATTCTTTTCTCAGGGCAGATGTTACTTTATATATAACCAGGGATGCCAGTTTATCACAATCAATGTACAACTATCCCTTTAGAACACCTTAAAATGGCATCCCTGAACGTGACTGAAGATGGTGAGATACTGCAATAATGCTTAATTAATGACATTCCATCAACCCTGATCGTCCAAGTTAAAGCCGAAGCAGCAGTCGACGTGCCCTTGTCTGAATAATGATAGAGGAACTTTCCTCTCACATTTAAATTCTCGTTTGTAGCATCTGCAGTCAAGGATGAGTTTTAACAAGGAGATATCCTTCTTGTTGACCTGAGCTGAAGAGAGAGCATTAAGGCGATATAATAGCAGCAGAAGCACAAAATCCCCTCAGGATGAACATTGAATAGCTCAGCTCAGGAATGTCCTTAATTTCATCTTCTTCCGAGGAGTAGGAAAAGTTTTGTATATCCACGTACCGGGGATGGGAAATATAAAAGTTCCCGGGCGAGATGAACAGAGTGCGAAAACTGGAACCGTATGCACTATATGGACAGTCCAAAAGCTTCCTTTTGTTCAGAAGTTGGCACAGGCTTTTTAATGTAGTGTCCGGTTCCATCTCGTTCGCATATCTTGGCGCCAAAATGCGGGTTTGTTTGGACATTGAAATAAATTAGTTTTTCATTGTGGAAGGAAGAAGAAGCAGCGTTTGATAAAGGAAATCCTACTAATTATTATCCGACTGCTGCTTTTGTGTAGAGAAAGGGCCTTGTGTGTGTATTTATTTGCTAGGCCTAACAAATCTAGAATACACTTTGCTGTACAATATTCGCTGGAAGCGATGTATGCTTTTTCGATTTCAATTTAGGGAACTGTGCAAAAATAATAATGGGATCTCTGTGTTGCTCTAGCAACGGGGAAAATCAAGGGGAATAATGACATTGAGTAACAATAATATCCTATAAACGGAGCTCAGGCCTTGTCGTATTCTATATCCTTGGACTGAAGTTGGACTACCCAACTCTCTTTCATGTGACAAGGCATCTTTTTTGGCTCGTTCTAAGCGACAGATTGCAGGTGGAAGAAGAAGCAGAAATGGAGGAAAAAGCAAAGTCCACCAGAAAGTTTTTTCACAGTGGCCAAGACAACTTCTGTCCTTTCTTCCTTGTAAAATCTTAAACGGAAATCTTTCAGAGAAAACTTTTCCAAGGTATCTGACTTGCGACGGTGAAAAGGGGACACACACGTTAAAACGACCTTGTTAACAGTCTTAAAATACGATGTAACAATAAATTCCGTGCATTTAATTCAAACCCCCTTTATTCCGAATCCACAGGGGAAATCTAGACATTGAAGCACGCTCGCTAAACTTTTGCAAATGCATTTTGTACACATACAAGATTTAAAGTCTTAAATCAGAAGAGACGTCGTCGTCGTTATGTGCATACAGCCAGTGACATACAGCTTTAAGATCTCTCTTTGTTTACTCGTTTCAAATGAAATTTTCAACGTTATGCAAACACGCAGAAATTGATTTTCAACCAACGACCTCCTTTAAAGGTTAAGCTACTCCATTATAGATCGATGGGTTTTGTGTGTGGCACCTTGGATCAATATGATCTTCTTCCTTCAGCTCCGATATCGGGGGGAAGCTGCCAAATTGAAACTTTTTAGAAGGCCTCGCTGCTGATTTCATCGATACTTTTTCTTCTTCCTCCTCAGTCCTCATTCGTTTCAATCGATTTGGGATGGAATCTGACACTAAATACATACTTTAAGTTCAACTTAAAATATAGAATATGTTTAAAAACTGAACACTGTCTGTTTTCTTTAATATTAAACTTCAAATCAAATGACATATCTGCTCCAAGTAGGAAAAGTTAAGAGCTCTTTTTTGTGACTAGCATCAATCCTTCTCTTCAGGGATGTCAAAATAGATTCTTTCTTATTATCTGAACCTATTTGAGGCATAATCTGGCAACCCTGAATTGATAAAAGAGGCCGTCGTTCTCTGCCTGGCACCGGCTGAACCAAGATGGAAAAGTTTTCCTTTATTCTCAATGTGAATAAGCGGCAAATGCTTCTGCACAAGGAGGACTTTTTCCCCTTTCATCTTGATTTCCAAAAGAAGAATGAAAATCGTCCTGCTGAAAGTCGTCAAAAAGTTTGTTTAGCGGTCTCAAAAGGCCTTCTTCCGTTGGGCCTTTTCTTATTCCATGACCTTGCCTACTAACAATTTTAACTGCGGCCTTTGAAAAAGGGGTTTAAACGATATTGATATTGCATAAGCCATTTCCTCCACCCGTTGAAGAAAAGTACAAAATCGAGGCCTGATCGGTTTTTGGGAGAAGACTGCGGTCTCCAATGTTTTCTCCTTCGGCAGTTTTGTCGCGGACCTTAAAGCCCACCTTGAAATCGTGTGAACTTAGGGTTGCCACTTTGTCCTTTTATTAGTTGCACAATAAATCAATAATATTGCAATTGATATCAACTTGAATGATTTAAAATACCTCAGTGTTGTTGCATGCAGTGTTGTTGCTCTATGGTATCAGAGTGAAGTGGCGTATAATTATATAGATATGTGATTGTCATGCCAATACAATTTAATTCCCTGACCCGAGTGACTCTATATTTACAAGATGGCAGCCCTGAAACGGCTTTGGCCGAGTAGTAAAGCAGCTGAATGTGCACCTTCTTCTTCTTCTTCCAGCCTCTTTCTCTTCTTCCGTAAAATCCTTTGGGACTCACACCAAAAAAAAGAGTTGCAGCCAGACACAAAATCCTCCGACGGGGCAGAAGAAAAAAGAACTCGGAGGAGAATTCGGAGGCGTCGTCGGCTAAGCAGACTTCAGTGACGGCTCCTGTCAACATGCCTCAAAGACTGCTGTTGCCACAGCTACAGACAAGAGTCTCCTCGGAGGAGAAGGAATCTTTGCATATTTTGCATGCATACAGAGCTGACAGAGTATGTGCCGAAATGTAGAAGAAGAGCTATTTCGCAATCTCATCTGGCCCGGCAGGCAGAAAGAAGTTAAATTCCATTCAGGGATGCCATTTCCTCTTTGAAGTTAATAGTTTGAAAGTGGCATCCCTGTGAATAATAGCAGCAAGCATTTCCTTCTTCCATTTCAAATGAGCTTGCTGGAGGCAAGAAAAGGAGGAGGGGAAAAAATAGGAACTTTTTTCCAAGCCTGCCTCAGGCAACGTCTGCTGTCTCATTAGCATCGGGTATGCCAGGGCTCCTCCGAATGCTCCTCCGAACGAGGCTCCCTGCAGAGGCCTTAAGAGATCTGAGAGCTAATACCCGTATGTTTCGGCACAAAACTTTTTAAAACTCCTCCGTATTCAAAGTATGAATTCAACCCGAAATCTGGGAAGAATCTACCGAACGAACTTGGATGAAGCATTGACGTACTACTACTGTGGTTAAGTGGCTTTCGAGGTCGGTGGGTTCAAGAACTCCCAAAGGAGCAAAGTTTTATTGCTGCTGGGAGACCTTGATTTCATCTCTCTATCACCTCAACCGTCATTTACTCAGCCCCTTTATTATTATTCTTGTTTTGGCCTTGGAGGAGAAGAGATAAACCTCCGAAGAGACCTCCTCCTCCGAACTAATGTCTTCTCTTGGCAGTCGGCCACGTTTCTTAATTCGCCTATCGATCAAAATCAGAGATAAAGTGGCTCAAATTGCTAGACGAAAAACAAACAATAGCCTTATTGCAATGATATTAGAATGATGAGATAATCCGAGTCGAGTTTAGACAAATTTAAAGGCATGAAACGCTCAAAATTCAACAGTACAAAACGTTTTCTACAGGAATTTATAGCGCCATTTCTAACGTTTCGCGTTATAACTAGAACCGTTGGCCGAAACGAGAGAAAGGTCGAGAGGCATTTGTTCCGACGACGTCTCCTCGCTATAGGAATTCCTTGACAAAAGGCAAGACAAGGCCTCGCATAGAAGAGATCCAATTTCCTGCAATTTTGAATAAAACATTGGCGACGACGATGGTGTGAAAAGAAAGGTTCGACTCTAATTTAATGTATTCGTCGTGCATTTGCGAGGAGAAAGCGACGATTTTATCACAAGGCGGGAGATTGGTTTTGAAAGTCGATCTTTTGTGCATACGGTCCGATGACAGGGCTGCCATACTAGCTAGTTATTTATGCAAAGAAGTCTTACGTATGCAATGAATATTATAATGAACTGGCAACCCTGAACAAGCGAGGGAGAGCGATAGCACCCCTCGTTTGGAGCGATGCCAGTTCGGGAGGGGGGAAAAAGTTTTGCACCTATCATCGATTACAAAACCAATTCATTCTATTAGACTTCCTTTGGCACAGGATTTTAAAAAGCAGGGGAAGAAATCTCCGGCTTGGAATAATAGCTTCAATATGAGACTCAAAATCCTCTTGTACGTATGTTGAGGAAAAAGGATATTGTGTCTAAAATACAGTCTATGGAGAAGGGGGAAATTGATAAGAGATCTCTTTATACACAATCCGGTAAATATGCAAATTCAATTATAGGGTTGACACATTTCAAGAGCCGCTTTACATAAAAACAGGGTTTGCCAGTAAATGGAAATATAACCTGTTATCCTACCGTTGTTATTGCTCGCCCTTGTCCTGCCCGGATGAAACGTATGAAAGGTGTTCCCACCCCCGTCCGGCCCCGGCAACGTCGACAGGGACGCCAGAAAGCTGTCCACGGGCGGGATCTTGACATAGCTGGACGCGTTCGCATCTGCCGCCGACGTCGTCATCACCCTGGCCAGGCCGCTGTCGGACGACGACGACGCGGCTGAGCAGGCCGAGTCGGAGGCGGGCTCAGTGATGTCGAGGGAAGAGTGCTGAGGGCGCATCGGGGAGAGCTGGTGCTGCTGGAGGGGCGGGGTCGTGTTGTGGGTGGCGCGCTGGTGTTGAAGGGTAGTGGCGGCTGTGGGCGCCGTCGGTGGAGGAGTCGGCTGGAAGAAGAGGTGGATTAGTATACCGACTACTTGATACTGCAAGTGGTATAATGCGTGTAAATAACGGTATTAGTATGGTACTAGAGAGTCTGCTGGAAGTAGAGGGCGTAAAAATCGTCATTAGTATATGACCTACTTTTCGGAAATTCCCCTCTTCTTAAACTTCTTCGTCCTCTTTTTTTATAATCAGTTATTACAACTTTCCCATATTATATATCCGGTTTGACGGCGACCGATTCTGAAGAAGGAGTCTTTAATGAAGTAGAAGAAACTTTCAAGATTTTTCTCATGCCTTTCTCTTTTTTTACTAATCTAGTCATGCATGTGAGAGGATATGGCGAAAGAAAGTTTATAATTATTTTTGGCCGGTTGAAAAATGCACTCATTATGTCCTTTTAATGGGTTCTATTTTTAAGAGGCCTTGCCAACACAAACTTTTTTATAATATGACGTAAATGAAGCCGCACCCAGCTGGCACCCGTTTAAAAAATTAATATAATATCCTTGAATTACTCTTGTTCGTCTCCTATCCTAAAACTATCCCAGTTTAATGAAAGCAATTGCACTTTTCCTCATTTGGCAGCCCATTCTACTGCATACAGCACCAGGGTTGCCATATAATCTCTAACCAAATGACTACAAAATGGCATCCCTGCTCAATATGCTAAAGTCAAGGCCGTGATGAGACTACTGCAGCATGCCCACACTGCCATCAGTGCCAAATGGCGAAAAAATAAGAGAGGGAGAGAAGGCCTCAGTTTGTCCAGTTCCAGGCAGTTTATGACACTTTTGCATAGGCGGATAGGGGGGCCTTTATATCGAACAGCATACTCTCATCTGCTTATAGACATACCTTGTAGCACCTATGCCCAGTGTGTATAATATTCTGCTGGTAACATCAGTGGCAGACTTTAATACATCAAAGCAGTTTATTATAATGCGTGGGAGAGCCATAGAGGTTCATAAGACGGGTTTTTGTACTTCAATGCTATGACATGCGGTGTGATCCAGCTTCTGCTAATGTTGTAAAAAGGGCCACAGAGCTGAATTGGGTGTTTTTATTAGCTCGGTGGTAATTTTTTGCACCACTTCAAATTTTGTCCCAAAGCGGAGTCTGGAAACTAAATAAATAAATCCTGCGACACAAACAAGAAATGCCACTTTAGCTCTTTATTTCAAAAGGCTTTATTTTCTTGACAAACACACAACTTTTTCGGGATATAATGAGCCATTTGAAAGGAGGAAAGGGCTAATATTCCCACACTACTGTAAAACACTGATTGGGACATAATTCAAAATAGTTATCAGCCAATCATTAATAATATTCTAGTTGCTTTTACAGTTTTACACTTCATATTTCTTCCCAAACTCAATTTTGAACAAGAATCGACCATTCATTTTCAAACGAGTTAACTTTTTTCTCTTCCTTCTAAATTAGATAAGGTGAGGTCACAGGGTTGCCATTTCAAACATATGTCATAAAGAAATATAGTTGTAAGAGGTTTATTATAAAAGCCTTTTTCTGGCATCCCTGAAGTGAATGCAGTATAAAACAGTGGAGCAGGTGCAGCAGTAGTAATGCCATTTTTTAGTTTTCTCCCTGAGCAAACAAAACTACTGCAAAGGATAGAAGAGGATATTATTAAGTGAGAGGAGAACACTTTTTGCCCATTTCAAACCATTCAGAGGTGAGGTGGAAAAAGTTTTCCTCACTTAAAGACGGCTAAGGGTCGCCATTTTTAGTGACTGGATATTGTTTATTATTAGGATATTCCACTTGGAATAATGAGTACATGTCTAGAAACCCAATTCTATGGAAAAGTTCTTTTGGACATGAAAAGCCCTTGACTCTCTTATTAAATGCTAGAAAAAAGCATCAGCCCTGATAGGCCCCTTGCAAAGGTATGAATGCTCTTCTTCTTTCTTCCTATTTGGCCCATCTGTCCTCTGCACACCCAGAGAGCGAAAAAAATCCTGCTTCTCATTCTCGGCAATGGCTAAAAACGATTTTCCGTCTTGGAGTCTAGACCGCAGCAATAAATAAAAAGAAGAAGCAAGGAAACTGTCGGCGGGGCAAACAATAATGGTCACTTCTATAAATGGCAGCCCTTGGCAAATACAAGATATGACAAGAAAGGCGCTCCTTTGAAGACACAACCTTGAAGGATCCGTTTTCGCCCATTTTCTGGCCATAATGATGATAATACTACAATATCGCTCGTATATTCGAGTCCTTCCTAATGCTCGTGACGGGGAAGAAAGGTCCTTGGGGACAGTCTGACCACGCGCCGTTTAAAAAATTATAATCATATTCATGGACAGCTTAGGAGGCTATTTTCGGAGGAGGATAATATTACGTCGGCTTAAAGTGTGTCTATAATTTGGTACAAGAGGGAGATAATAGAGCTGTCGAGATGTCGCTAGCAGAAGAGAAATTCTGAGCATTCTGAATCTCAAATTGGATGTTTATGCTGAGAGGAAGAAGAAGATATGACCAAGAGAGGCACTAAACATATCTTTGACATTGCCCTAAACCGTTCTTAACTTCCTAGATTTCAGGCTTTTATATCCACTTATTAATGTCCTTTTGTTTACCTTTGCAGGTGCAGTAGGAGCCTGACTCCTGACCGGGGAGCTTCCCTTGCTCCCGTCCCCACCACTGCTGGCCTTGGCGATGGTCGCCGTGACC
>LR140524.1:0-16401 GCA_900659605.1 Tisbe holothuriae | reverse complement strand
TAAAAGTATATTTGCGTAAAAATCTCATGTTAAAAAATATTTTTTTTAAAAGAATATATGCATATATTTTTAATTACTTTAAACGCCTTAAATGCCCTTAATTAAGAATAATCGAGAGCAATTCTCTTCGTATTGGTCGTTTCCTTTTCCTTTTGTCGTCCCTGATCGCCATCAGCAGTTGTAAACATTGGGCTGGAGCAAAAACGAAAGTAAAGAGCGCATTAAATGTTTTGAAATGACATTAATTAAATTGCTTAATATTAACTCTCTTTATATATAGAGAAAGTTACTTAATATATCAAATTAAGCCATTATTCCATTTCATCTCCTGGATGCTCTCTGAAGTCTTGTTTTCCTTTCGCCCTTTTCCCTGAGTTCTCCGAGGGAGGTTCAAAAGCGAAAAAAGAAGAATTTTAAAACTCGTTCTCCTTCAACTCGCTCTCCGCTCTGAGAGCAAAAGAGCAAAAGAGAAGAGAGAGAGAGAGAGCGACACTCAGCGCCACCAGGCAAGAGCAGAAAAGAGAGAGAAAGAAACTCGCTCTCCTGCCTGCCGTGCCTGTGGCTGAGCTACTGCTCTCGGAGGATCGGAGCAAAGGGAAGGAAGCTGTTCAGCCTGACGCTGCTGGGTTCGATCTCCTCAAGGACTGAGCGTGCACCTTAGTCACTGACTCACAGACTCAGACCTCAGCCCAAAAGCATAATAAAAACAACGTTAAAAAGAGGGACTTTTATTGTTTTATTTTTAAAAAATCTGTTAAAAGTGTTCCATTGTGAAGTGTGAACCACCCATTTGTGGTGAGACATCTGATTCTCTGAGACGAGAGAGAGAGTTTCCACTTGTTGCTGCACATCGTCGATGGTGTCAACTGGCAACGACAAGATTTGAAAGTGGGAGAATTACGGTGAAATACGGTGAAATACCGAGAAGAAAAAGTGAAATTCGTCATCGGGGCCTCATTAGATCCAGGTAGGACAAGACAAACATTCAGGAAAAAAAGGCCTTTTTTACATTTATTATTCCATTGTACCTTTCAATCGTGAGCCATTCATTCATGGACTCTGTTAATGTATTCCTACTTCTTAGATCTAGAGTTGAACTGCTTCCGCCTCAGGTCGATCTCATTCATTGTAGAGAAATATCAAAGTTCGGCTAATTCCCGTTTAATCGCCATCCCATGTCAATTCTGGTGTCCACACTATACTATTGTTGATAGAACATTACCTTACTCCTCTTGCTCTTGTTGTTTTCTGTCCTTGTTCGTTTTCTGTCCTTGACCTTGCTCCAATCGAATCCAAGTCGGTTAATTCGCATGCACTATTGATGAGCTAAAGAAAGAAGAAAAGAAAACGAAGGCAAGACCAAAAGCCATAAAACGCTTCCCTTCTCCTTTAGACTCTTATTCGGTCTCTTTACTGCGGTTTTCTCATTGTTTTATTATCTGCCGGTGGCTTGCTTGGCCGGGGATTAAACGCCATTGCATTCCGTACTCTCATCTCATGTGGCAAAAGAGGCTTTTATAGCATTCTAGATCATTTTGCACCCCAGATGCCCGACGACAGTCTCTCCATCCACAGCTCGCCAGCCATCTTTGCACGCTCTTTTCAGACATTCACTTTCTCTGGCCGCAAGCTCTTAATCTACCGGAGACATCAAGGAAGTTAGGGCCATCAAGAAAAAGCCTCATTTACACTTAGGTCTCATGTAGTGCATTTTCTATTAGATACTTCATCTATCATTTGGAGTCTCATTTTAATTTATAATAAGCAAGTACATTTACTCATCCGAGTCCAATTGAACTTCCATGGAGCGGCATTGTTCTTCTTCCTCTCATCTTGCACCTTCATCCTCGCTACTGGCCCTTTCTTTCTCTTCCTTCCCCACTTTTATCTCTGTCGTCTCAGGTGTCTCTGCCGGAGAGAGAGAGAGAAGAAGAGCCTCTTTCAATTCCCTTGGGGCTCCCTCAGCTCAGCACAGTGTGAGTGAGTGTAAGACGATCATGATCATATCATCATCATCTTCTGCTGCCGCCAGCAAGGAATTGAGAACCATAAACACTCTCTACACCGAGATCACAAGGTCACCAAAATAATAGAAAAGGTGGAGGAGGAGAAGCCTTCTCGGGTTTAACCCTCACATACGGTAGAGGGATGCCAGAATGAGTTTATTGTCATTTAATGTTGAGAAACAGGCTGTAAGCAGTTCCAAGCTACTTTTGTCAACGCTGAAAGCATCGTAGCAAACTGGGCCTCCGCTCTTGTCAATGGCATTTATCGTCAGGAAAACGATACCGTGTAATAAAGAGAGTAGTATCCGTTGTAATAGACTTGTATTACGTCGTAAAACCGTTCACTTCTTGAATCCACTCCTTTTCTAAATGCACTTTCCATTAAATGTCAAACCAAATACTTTTGCGGATCGATGTGCGAAATTTGAAGTGCTTCAAAACGTATATATTTTATTACTTTTGATACATTTATTATTTCGTTCATCCAGTTTGTAAAATTTGCCATCGTAATGCAAGAAGACATTTAAATGCCACAGGTTGAAATTTGCAACGTAACGTCTATTGGAAGACATTCTTGACCCAGAAATAAGCCTCATTTTTCTTGTGGAGTGTGCATAGATGCGCTCAAAAAGCATAACATAAGCCTTTTATAGGTCATCCTTTACCCCCTCTTTCCATCTCTTCTTTTTGCACAAAGTGAATGTGATTGAGGGAATTCGTCAAGAGATCGAGAAACTAAAAGACGGACATTTGTGAAAGGGGGAAAAGAGAGTCGAGTATAGAGATCCTCTCGGTTCTTCTTCTTCCGCCTTCCTTTTCTCTCTCTCTCGAGACATCTCAAGGCCAATTTGGCCAGTTTCGAATTCACCGCGTACGTCATGGCGGATCATCTTCGGGTCGGGGTTCACCATGGAGCTGATACTGGCATGGAAGGATATTTGATGTCAATTTATGGATTTAAAATTATGCTACTAGGGCCAGTATGGCATTGCGTGCTTTAGTACACTTGTCTGCAGACAATATCATGATCTATTCTTAACCACTTCCTTGTTTATGATGTGTGCGGTTCCCCCCTTTTCCCGTTCTCCTTTTTCTTTTTCCCCCAGAGAGAGGCCAAGAGATCTATTTTTCTTCCTGAAATATAAGAAGACGGAAACTACAGCAGACGTGAAGTAAGGGATTGTCAAAGTTTTAAACCCCTTCCAGTGCACTTTTTGATGTAGGCATATCTGCAAGTGAACTACTTAAACTGCTACCTATTTTCCTCAATGGCGGAAAGCACTATTTTTATTATGAAAATTGAAAAATCTTCTTACCTAAATGTAACAACTGTACTTTTAAGGACAGAAATAGCAAGAAGTTTTTCCCTGGAGTAAACTGTAATCAAAGTTTTATATTTCCAATACGGAAAACTTGGATGCGTGTAACGGAAAAAGCGCAAAAGTCAAGTAGATTTTTACTTTATATTGATTCATCTCCTAACTTTCATTCAGTATCACAAATACAGTAAAAGCCAAATTTCTGACATGTATTTGGCAGCCTCCATATTATAATACCTTTCCAATTGAGGCCACTTGAAAGAAAGTTTCCCTGATAAGATCATGTTTGATATGTTTTGACCCCTCTGCATGTAAATGTATAACTTGTCACTCAAACTATTCCAACCTCCTCCCCTTCCAAATGTAAACAAACGGCCTTTGCTGCTTTCACCCTCTACGAGCATTAACATCGGTTCTCTTGGCAACATGGTAAATTATTAAGCAGTGCTTTCATTCAAGGTAAAGTACATTTTATCCTGAAGCAACTTTCCGTTTAACGTGCTTTCACCCTTCACTGCATATCGTAAATTCCGCAACCCAAACTACCTTCTTGTGTCCCTTTTGCAGTGACTTTAAATCCTCTGGCACGTTATATTGTATCACCCTCCTCCTTTTGAGTCTCCCCCTCTGACATTATATTCCTCTTTGCAACCCTTAATCTTTGTCTCTCATGTGAGCCGAGAACACCAAGAGGAATAAATCCCGGGAAAAGGGGGTAGAAGGATCTTTTGGCGCGGTGTAGCTGAGACAAGTTCCTGAAATCAGACCTAATGCAGCAACATACTCAACTGTAACATATGCCCTAAAGATGACCCAGCCCAGTTTGGTATTGCGGTGAAAACCTGACTTGACGCCACAAATAAGGGGTTGGAAGGAATTTGTCGGGGGCTGAGCGATAATAATGCTTTATGTGCTGGTTTGATGATCCCAACTAGTGGCATCATGATTAGAAGCTCAGCCGTAACTCTGACTGACAATTGGACTACCACAGAAGAGGATTAAGGAAATTGATGGAGGAATTGTACGCCCTGACGGTGTTATATCAGCTTTCTTGCTAAGAGGGAGTACAAAATAGTGGAGATGACTGTGTTAATTAAAAGGTAATGTGGTTTCTTGGCATTTTTGAGGGAATTAAGGTAAATTATATTTCTTGAAGGAGAAAATATACTAAACATTCAGTCTCATTTTTGCAGTTGGATAGTGTTACTGTACTGTACGTATTTTTAACTGGGTCCTGAACGACAAAATATATGACATCCTTATTTATAGTCTTATTGATGTAATTTTTCATTTAGTGTCATCAAAACCGAACCGCATTCATCATGTACATCTGAATATAATACTGCTATTTGCAAGGTTGCTGCAATTTCTTTACACGTGCCTTAATTGGCCCAGATAATCTTACTTTCTAGCCCCCTTTCCGTCTTAATGTTTCAAAAGTATATTGACAGTTTGAGGCGGGTTGAAAATGTCAAAATTGGGGTTTGCAAAGTCATTAAAGCCGCATGTGGCTGTCACTTGCTGCAAGACTGGAGAGTAAATCATACTGTTTTAGAGCATCGTTAAAAGTCCAGATACATTAAGCTCAAAACAGCATTAGCAAAACTTCATTTTATACATTGTTCCTAAACCCTTTTTGTGCTTATAAGTACGTTTATCAACCCTATAAATGAAGCAGCATTCCCTGCTGACAGAATAACATTATTAATGTTTGATGCCTTATTTTCATTTAATTGCACAGACTGGAAAGAAGAGGAAAAAAGAAGTAGCAAAGTCTCCGAGGCAATCATCAAATATTTTCCCAGTCTTATTAATTATTACTGAGACCGTCTGGTTCGAGATTAGGATTTGGATGAATTCAATGGGAAACATGGGTATTTTTCATGGCTTTAAGTGCTGTAATCAGTACATATTAAAGGCCATATCTGGGACATTCAATGAGGACAGAGCCTGAAGTACCTGCCATGCCTTTGATATTTCCCTGCAGGCTGAAACCTCATAATGTTGTTGTCAGGCTTAAACTTGCACAAAGAAGCATTATCATTCTGGCCTTATTTTTGGATAATCTGTCTTGTTTTTCTCTCCGCACCCCTTTTCCAGCAAGTGTAAAACCATTGTGTACCAATTTCAACCCCTCAGTTGTGGTATGTGTGATATGTAATCACCCTGTCGTGACAAAAGCAAGCGCATTATGACACAAATTGTCTTTTTAGTGGGTCACTAGAATGCTATAAACCCTTCCTTTTGTAGGATACAAATCTACAATCCTCTTATGACCTGTCAAAACGGCAAATTAAGCTGCTGCCCCTGTTTTTGTTCATCGTATCGACATAAATCTCTCGCAAAAAGGTGGTAGTGTTGAGAATTCGATAATATCTCTGCGATCGTGACTTATTTCTCCTCTCGGAGGAGGATGCTCGGAGCCTCGGAGGTTGTGAGAGTCTTCGGAGGCGTTAATCAGCTCTTTGGAGGACACGATTGCACGATGCTTCTGACATTCGAGTGGAGAAACGTAATTATCAGGGATGCCAGTTTTTTCCCAAAATGCGTGACCAAATAGTGAAAGTTTGTAATATCCCCCAAGAATGTGTTTGAATCGCGGATGAGAAATAACGCGGTTACAACAACGAAAGTATTTCAAGGGCGAACTCGAGAGCTCTCAATGTTGTTTTCTCCCTTTTCAGTTTGCCGCCGTTTTAATTTCGTCTCAAAGTCGTTATGAGGGTCATTAAAATCGGGATATTTCACCCGACATGACCCAGATTTCTCTTCGCTGGGGAATCTGCGGACGACGCGAAAATAATCTCTGCAATCCGCATTCAGCAGAATCAGAGTCTCAAATTAATCATAATGATTTTGTGTTCTGCTTCTTGTGAGACTCTTAACCTTTTTTATATCTTTGATATGCGAAATTTGAACAGTTGCAGACACTTGCACCCTTTAAAATCTGCAAATTTGCACACTTTTGACTTTTATCTGACATTCAGATAGCTCCCAAATCTTAACCATTGCATTATTTAGAGATCAAATCGAGGAGGAAAGAGTAAATAAACGGAGACGTGAATGACAAGTAGAAGCTTTTGTTCAAACAGAGTCCTGAGTAAATTTTTGAAAGTGGAAATTCATGAACAAGCACTTTGTGCTTCCGTGTGAATTTCAAGGAAATGGGTAGAAAATGTTTTCGGTGCCAAACAAGGTTATATTTAGAAATTGTGCCATTGACCTACCAGTATTTTATACATTTACTCGTCTTTTCCATGTAGAGCATGCTTACCAGGCTGACCTAAGCTTGTGCAGCATTCCATTCACAAAGCGGACCGTCCAGTCTACCGTAGACGTAGTAGTCGACATAGTAAATAGATGAGCTTGTCCTGCCGCCCGCTGTCTCGCTAGCGTGGTCGCCTTGTTCACCTTCTTTTCACAACAAACTCTAATGCTCAAGCATAAAAACGCCATCATCTTGTGAATCAACATCAAAGACCCACTTCAATCATTGCCACCATGCCGTCAATGCCTTGCCTGCCACCGCCTCCGAAGCGACTCCGACGCTCACACTTCTTCCTCATCAAGTGGGCCATCTTCAGCGTGTGTCTCGCCGCCTTCCTCTGGCGCATCACGGAGAGCTTCATGGAGGTCACCCGCTGGCGCACGGGGACGTCGGTCAGCCTGAGTCGCACAGCTGAGGTGACGCTTGTCCCGCCTTCGATTGCGTTGTGCCGGACGCCGAGGAATGTGCTCAGGACAGACGTGCTGGAGCTCCTGAATGGGACTGAGTACCTTGAGGCCGCTGAAATGAATATGATAACGGCGTATGAGAAACTGGAAGCTCTTGGGCTCAAGTATCATGAGGTGTTTGAGCAGCATCTGGCCAACAATACCAATGTCATCAGCAGTCTTGCTCTGTATGGGAACCGGGCTGAGTTCATACCTTCATTGGACCCTGGACCTGCTGAGAGTGATAAGGACTGGTGGGGTTACTATTATGACCCCAGGTTGGGCCTCTGTGATGTGTTTCAACCGAGTAGAGAGCAGTTGAATGAGAAGATAGGTGAGGAGGGAATCCACAGAATTACACTCAAGCTAAACTTGTCGCTGGCGTTTCCAGACTATCAAGAAGTCTACAATAGTGACAATGGAAAAATATTTGAGCTTGACACGGATGAGGAAAAAGACTTTCTTTCCTACCCTTGGAAGCTGTCTCTGTTCGTGTTTGAACGGGACTCATTCCACAGGAGCAAGGCTGGGGTCATCCTGGACAGAGAACAGCCTCAGAACCAACAGTTCAGCCTGAGCCAAGACATCACCGATGAGAGTGAAGTGTCCTCTGCCTGCGTCGAGTACCCCAGGAAGGGCGTTGACCACCCTCATGACACCGAGGACAACTGCTTGCACCAGTGCCTTGTTGACAGATTCATCGATGACTTTGGCTGCATCCATGCCAGGTTAAAGCCACTCGACAGCTTCAGCCCGGTCACGGTCAATGACACTGTCCGCGTGTGCGACTACTCTGACCTGTCCGACCTCCGGCTCAACATCAGCCAGGACATCCTGAACAAATGGACCATGGCCGGGCATGCCAACATCAGCCTGGACAATGTGCCTGAAATGGGCTGGCTCCGGATGCAGATGCTCATGGCGACATTCTCATCCAAGGCTGTGTCCTCTGACGGCTGCAGCAGCGCGTGCCCACCCCGGTGCAAGCGGCGGGTGTTTAAGCTGAGGGCGTGGAGTAGGGATGCGGTGTGGGATGCTGAGCTCAATCCGGTGCGTGTGTCCATTGATGTGGATGACACTGTGACTGAGTATGTCTATCACTTCCTCAAGGCGCCGAGTGATTTTGTGGCGGATCTTGGGAGTTATATTGGGCTGTTTCTGGGGTATTCTGTGTATAGTATTTGTGATTTGATTGCACTGTGGGTTAAGGATGATGATGAAGAGCCTGAAAAGCGGCCACAACCACAGGAAGAGAGTGAGGAAACTGAAAATGGAAAGGTTATTTCATAATTAACTACTTAACTTACATCTACCTAATCATGTTTAATTGACCTTGGATCATCATTATTTACCTATCTGATGAAGGAGGCATCTGTGCATTCTCTGATTAACGCAAACAATTTACTGTCTTTAGAAAGCAACTTCTTCTGTTTCCACCTTTATAAACTCTGTTCCGATATCCAGTTCAGCCCTTGCACTGCTCGAGAATGTTACTGGAAGACTCACTTCCTTCAAGGAAGAATATCCCGGAGAATATCGTTGTGGCAACGTTTACATTCTGCAAACCTCGACCGAAGAAGTTCATCACTCGGCAACAATTCACTGTCCTGACCTGGCTTGTGTTCAGCGCCTGTCTTGGTGGTTTCGTATATAGCATTGTGAGGAGCACGTTAGAAGTGATCAGCTATAAGAAGGGCATGGAACTTTCAATGGCACCAGCATGGGATAAGGACTTGGAGCTCTTTTCCCTGGCAGTATGTGGACAATATTACTCAAATCCTATTTACGGTGACAAGGATGAAAATGATCATTTTGCAAACGGATCTTTTAAACACACCCATGAGAAGCTCTTCAGGAAATTCTCAAATGTCATTAGAGTTATCTATGTTCATGTAAATAACCAAATTTACTCCGTGCCGGGACCTTACCACTTGAAATATAGTCGACTTAACAGCCTCTGGGAACTCTGGAGAGAAATGTTCCATCCCCAGCTGGGACTCTGCACCGTTTTTCAACCAACTCATACTGCATACATAAATCATCTGGGAGAGGGAGACGTACAGAGTATCGAAATTGAGCTTGACCTGACTGATCCCAATGAAAAGGAGCCCTCTTTCTACAATGCATCCATGTTCCTATTCCAACACAAGTCGTTTTATACATCCTACCGAGAGTTGCCCATTGTGCGGAACCGAAACCAGCATTTTTCTCTTTCTCAAGACATCATAGATGACGAAGACATCCTTCTAAAGTGTAACAAGAGCAATATTTATAATGAGGATGAGTGCCTCAACCTGTGTCTACTCAACACTGAGTCTTGTATTCATCCCAGATTGTGGCCATTAACTTTATATACAAAGAATATTACTTATAGCAATAGTTCCATTTGTTCTAATGAAGATTTAAGAAGAATTGACACGTCTAAAACAAATAACAATTGGTGGTTACTCCCTTACAAATACATTGATCGTTGGGAATGGCTCAAAATACGAATTGAGGATTTCGCTGATAGAGCTAACCACAGTTGCCACCAGCAATGCTTACCCCGTTGTAAAAAGCAAGAGTTTCGACTCCGTTTACTGAGCAAAACAATTGCTAATCCAAATAACTTAACAGTGACCATAGATTTCGACCCTAATCGGACCGTATTCAAGAACCACTATCTCAAGACTTGGAGGCACCTAGCTGCTGATGTTGGCAGTTATTTTGGGCTCTTTCTAGGATTCTCCCTCTTCAATGTTGTTAAATTGATGTCCAAGTTTGTTAAAGAAGATAAGAAGGCAATCAAATGGAGACATATATAGAACAGACTATACAAGATTATAAATAAATCAGCTTAAGTAATGCGCTTTGCTTGGTATAGATCCATGAAAAATATAGTATATATAGTATACAATAGTCTTATTTTTATGAAATGTAAACCAAGAACCATTTGCAAGACTTAAAAAATAATTTTAGTTCCAAACTAAACGAAACCTTAATCTAACTGACTTACTTTTTATTGGCTAACCCTTCCGCGGGGAATCACTCATTGTCGCTTCGGTTCGTCAAGTAGGGCCATTGGAATTCCCCAAAATTTTAGTCAAAATCAGATATTGACTACTGAGTCCCCAAGATTAATTAGGAAATCTGCTACACCTCTTGCTTACGAAACTTACCTCATCAAATAAAGTCAAACCCAGAGCACATTGGCACAGCGTATATGAATAATCGGTCTCGGGAGGTTTCATCTTATATTTTCGAAGACGAATCAAAGCAAGTGAAAGAAGTGGGAAGAAACATTCGCCGGATCCTGTCATCTGTGACATCACCTGTGCCAGCATGACCATTTTGGACCTCTCTTCCCGCGTGAAGGAATGCCACCGTCCCACCCCGAAACAAGTCATCTTCCTCCTCTGCTGCGGCTTCACGATCGCCCTCGTCCTGCTCAGCTCCCTCGAGTTCATCCGCGGCCCCGTCGTCACCACAGTCAAGGTCACGGACGCCGCACTCTTCACAGGCAAACCGGCCAGGGTGGCCTTCTGCAGGACTCGGGAGCACCCGTTTAAGCATGACCACGTAAGCCATCTAGCTGTCGACGAAATGGAGCTTCTGGAAGCGTACAAGGACTTTGAACAGGCTGGCAAGTCCTACGCGGATGTGTTCAGGCGCAACCTGGCAGACAATACAAAGGCAATCACGGATGTACAGCTGTTCCACAAGTCCAGGAAGGGATTCGCATCCAAGGTTGCCGGGCCTGCAAAGAGAAGCTCACGTGACTCTTGGCGGCAGTTCTATGACCCGATTGTGGGCCTGTGCACGGAGCTCAGTCTATCCAGGGACGACATCCGCCAACGCTTTGGAAAAGACGGCGTGAGCAAGGTTGTCGTCAGGATCAACACGACTGAGGCATTCGGCGACAGGAACGTTATCAACGAGCTTTTCCCCGACTTCGGGGCCAGGGATGATCTCCATTTCTTGGACATCCCCAATGATGGTTCATTTCTTCAAAGGCAATCTGACGTCGCGCAGACAGTCACGGTATTTGTCTACGAGGAAGGATCCTTTCACCGAGGCAGAGCGATGGCCGAGATTGAGATGAGCGCAGGGGACCATCTGGATCAGCAGTTCAGCATGGAAACATGCGTTTTAGACGAGTCTGCAACGTCTAGAACGTGTCGCTCAGATGAGTCGTACGACGAGGACAGATGCCTGTTCCAGTGCCTGGCCGACACCTTTATCAAGGAGTTTGGGTGTGTGCACGCCCGGCTGCGGCCTCTGGCAGAATTCAACAATGTGACCTTTGGCTCCGACCGCGTGTGTGATAGCTCAGATGTCGGAGATGCGCCTGAACAGTTGAAGCGCGGTCTGAGATCACTGTTTGGCGAGGAGGAGGAGGAAGAGCCGAAGCAGGTTGACCTGGGATGGCTGAGGCTGCAGATGATTGCCAGCTCGTTCGGCGGGAGGACATTTGGGTGCGGCGCCCAGTGCCCGGAGCCTTGCACTCGGCATCGCTTCAAGCTGACTCTCGTCCGGCAGAGAGCGGCCAAGAAGCCAGGCACTGTAACGTTAACCGTTGATCTGGCTGACGACATAACCGAGTACGAGCACTATTACGTCAAAGACACGATCGGTCTTCTGGCTGACATCGGCGGCTACCTGGGTCTGTTCCTTGGCCTCAGCGTGTACGGGGTATTCCAGTGGGCCGAGGGCGAGTTCAAGGCTGTGGAGAAGGTGGTGGACGTCAGCTGCAAGATTATTAAGGGGGAGCTGAGCGAGGAGGAGGATATTGAGCAGCCAGATGGCGAAGGGAGTATCAACGCTGCAGCGGACGTCGGGACGAGCAATGAAACGGCAAATAGCCTTGATGAGGGAAGGAATAAAGATCCTGAAATGCCAGCGCTTTCTGGTGGAGCGTGAATAAGGATAAAACTTTACTTGTATTTTTTTTTACTGCGACGAATCAACTGTTTTTATATTTTTATTTATGCAATGTAATAAGTGAATGCAATCAACAAATAAATGATATCATTGGCCTACATTTTATATAAAAAGTATCTCTTTTATCATATATCAAACAAAGCCGCAATTACCATCAATTATTTATCAACTCGCGCCGCAATTAAACCCTCGCCATGGGAAATGACAAGAGCTTTTATTATCCACAAAAGTAGAGCAGCCATTTCCAGTACTGCATATGCAGTCGTCAAGCAACCAACAACATGTGCACCAGGCTTAACTTTGACTGCTTAACAGCGCTCCGCCTGTCAGCATTCGCCCTCTGCACAGCCTTCTTCGCCTGGAAGGTGGCTGAGAGCGCGTGCGAGTACTTACGCCGCGAGACGGGGACCAAGACTCGCGTGGACGCGGCTCTCTCCTCTCCGCCGTCGTTTGCAGTCTGCCGCACGGCGCACACGACCGCACGCGGGCTTAGCAGCCGCGGCCACTCCCTGCGTCAGCTTTACGGCATCACCGACAAGGACATGTTGTCCCTGACGTCGTACAACGTGTTGGAGGGTTTGTTCAACACGACCTTCGACGCTGTGTTAAGGGAGCATTTGTCCAACGATACCGACTCTATTACAAAGGTCATTGCCACGCCTCAAAGCCACTCTCTCGGGCCTCTCTACTCAATCAAGACTACGGCTTCTGATGCCACGTTCTGGAACACAATCGTAGATCCTGTCCATGGTGTTTGCCACGTTCTGAACACTGAGAGGCTCGTCAATGAAACGCAACTTGGCAGCCTTCGAGACGTCCAGATTTACATAGACTTTGACGCTGCATTTCCCTACCCAGACCGGCTGCCAACTACAACAACAACCACGACAACCACGACGACGACAACAGAGCGCGGTGCAACGACATCGGAGCCACCGCCAGTTGGCGGCTACACGCCAGACACGAGGCCAACGGACTTCTTTGCGCCGGTGCAGGACCAGCTGATGCTGTTCGCCTTCCAGTCGGGGTCGTTCTACCGCAGCCGGCGCGGAGTCCTCATGGATCACTACGAAGACCGCATATTTGTACTTGATGTTGACGTCTATGACGACACTGCTGTTGTCGACCTTGTTGACTGTGGGCATGGTGAACGCTACTCTGAAGATGATTGCATTGTCGAGTGCCTTAGAAATGAGTTTGTTCAAGAGTTTGGATGTCTGCATTCAAGATTGGCTTTGGATAGAAACGATGGTAATATCAGAGTATGTGGGTATGATGACTTGTACAATAAGACAATGGAGCTGCATAAAATGGTCATGCACAATGTCAGTGAGATGTTCACACACAATGACGTGTTTGCCAATGCCACGGATGACTTTGTCATGTCTGTCCTGCCTGAAGCCGGTTGGCAGTGGATACAGACACAGCTACAGAGCCTGGAGCTGGGCGGTGCGTGTGTGCACTGCCCCAGACCGTGTGTGCGTGCAGACTACTCTGTGCGTGTGTGGGATGAGCGGCAGCCGGTGGGGAGCGACACCATGGCCTACTTTCAAATGCCGGTCACCGTCAAGACGTTCACTCAGCATAGGCTGTTTAGTTCAGGCGATTTCCTTGCGGCAATAGGAGGCTATTTAGGATTGTTTCTGGGTCTGTCAATCTATGGGCTTGTGGATTTGATTGGTGATTTGTGGAGTAAAAAGCCAAAGAAGAATAAGGAGCCTGAAATAAGAGTTGAGATGACGAGTCAGAGTTCAAGTGTGGCTAGAAGGCCTGTCAGCCGGATGAGTGATATCTACACCGATTGAGGGATTTTTGCGACATTTTAAAGGTCACACTTATATGTGCATAACTATATAAATAGAATGAATTTGTTCATTTTATGCAAAACTAATATTTGCAAATTAGAGAGCAATAATAGATGCATCATCTTCTTCAGTCCTTAATTCCATGCAAGCTGTTCCTCCTTAATATTTGACAGTTGACAATATATCATCGTTTCTTCGTCCTGAATGCTTCTACAGTTTGCTTTCTTCTCCTTTGTTCGAAGGAATTCAATTAGATACAAAAGCAGACTCAAAAGGAGAGGAAAGGTTCCTCTTCTCCTCCCTTTATCTTAATACTGCAAAAACTTTGGCAGGAGAATTTGTTTGCTATACATTTTGACAAAGTCCTCCTCCTCCCACAAGGAGAGTTATGCCTGGAATTTCCCGTTTTCCGGGGAAATTAACAAGCGGGCAGAAGATCTAAATATGACGTATTGTATACAAATGTCTCTTTTTAGACCCGGAGACAAGATGTTTGGATTAACACCCGTGTAAAAGACTGGGGGAATTATAATCTCAACTCTTTCGGAGCAGCCAAAAAAGTTCTTTTTGGCCACTGATTCCTTTTTTAAAAGGGGAAATCAGTGGGGAAGGGAAAGTTCTTCTACTACTACTATGCAGAGGCATTGGGAAAAGTTAGTTTACAACAGTTTTAAACAGGTTTGTGTTCTTCTTCTTCTGCTAACTCAGTCTCTTGGGGGACAGGCTGGGGGAATGTAAACCTTTACCCAATGAGAGATGATAAATGCTGTTAACAAAGTAGGTAGGGTTGCCAGTTTGTATTTAAGATCATATTCCTGTGTAAATGGCGTCCCTGGTGAATTCCCAAGAGACAGACACTTTCCAAATAGAAGACTCTTTGTTATTCTTTAATTACGGCGCTAATGATGGAGGAAAATGGGCGTGGCATGAGGACATTCTCTGTCCTTCCGGGCACGCCCTTAAACTTGGACCGTGTCTTGTATTTCGAATGACAGACAGCCGTTTTACGTGACCTTGAAATTTATTATTTTAATGAAAAGTTATACACTCAACAAATGAATATTATTATTATTATTGAACTGTTCTTTTAACGTATAACGGTATACAACTTATGTAAGAAAGAAAAGCATCGCGTTAAAATAATTACACCTTTCCATCTCTCCCTTTCCTTTCATCTTTTCGCTCACCTGCCCGTCTTAAGTAGTCTTAGTCCTCCTCCATATTCTACTGACCCAAAGCTTCAAACACTCGATCCTGCCTCTCAGAAAAAGCCGTTAAGAGACTAGGGCAAGGTCGCCCCTTGATTTTACAGATTTTGGGTAGAAGAAGAACTTTCAGCGGGAAGTTTATTAGATATTGCACCTGTGTTTAAAACTTTCTCCGCAAATTGATTCATTGCCGAGAGAAAGTTCGTCTTTATTTCATATCATGAGCCAATATTGAAAGTTATTTTAAATTATGACCAGGACGCAACAACGGGTTTAGGATAAATCCCCTGCCGGTAAATCTGCTCTTATATTATCAGCATGAAGCCTAAATGATGATGTTATAACACATATAATCCTAGTAATAACAATCGGCATGCATAAATAAACCCGCTGTCAGTGGGGAGTGAACAACAATTTGCTTTCTAAAAAGAGAAAGTGAGGATTTGTCCGCGGAAAATGCACTATTAAATGTAAATGCGTTTCACGTGTACACATATTTTAAATAGTAAAACAGCATTATAGTGGATGAAAACTCATATCTCAGCTGCATGAATATATCCTTGTTGCATTTCTCTCCTTCCCTGTTTACCTCCCATTTGCTTATTCTGCATCTTTTTCTCTTTCTTATAAACACATGTCGTCTCGATTCTTCTTCTCACACCTTTTTAAAGACAAGAGGGAAAGCGTCGAAGGTCAAATTCCTCTTCCTTCAAAGACTGCGAGCTGCTATTATTATCGTTATCTTTATGTGCCCATGTGTGCATACGAGGGTATTATTTGCAAAGAAGAATACAAGCCCGTGGGAAAAAGTAAGAGTGACATTGAACCTTTGTATGGTGTGTGTAACCCTGGAACTAGATGACAGAACATTTCAGTGCAAATTTAACCGCATATTTGCTCTAATATTGAAATCATTGTGAATGATAACAAGATAATTGTATTACTCTGATTTTTTAATGAGCAATGTTCTTATGTCGTCTGGTCATGTCCTAAGCAACAGCTTTTCCATTTAAAAAGTTTACCTTTTCGGATCGCCTTTGGGTGATCTCGCCTTCTCCCGATATCTAGCTCCCGAGTTTTAAAAGAGAGAAAGAATGACTGACTGCAAAACGAATCTGTCCGATTTTGACAGTTTATTTACCTCGACTCTCTTGTGTTTTTGAGCAGCGCTAGATCTCATAAAAAGTTATAGATATAGGCAGGGCATTAAACATTACTTTATTTTCGCAAAACATTACTATTACTATTACTTTTTGAAAAAAGTAATGTATTACTTTATCATTACTTCTGGAAAAAGTAATGACATTACTATTACTATTACTTTTTATATTACTTTTTAGAAGGCAAACTCCAACTCTGCAGATGCAGCCTCAAAATGGCTCCTTTTAAAGAGGCAAAATTTTGGCCTACCATTATGTAGATGAATGTT
>LR140523.1:0-16404 GCA_900659605.1 Tisbe holothuriae | reverse complement strand
GTCGTAGTTGTGGTAGTAGTTGTTGTTGTTGTGGTAGTGGTGGTGGTAGTAGTTGTTGTTGTTGTTGCTGTTGTTGTTGCTGCTGTTGTTGTTGTTGTGGTAGTAGTAGTAGTTGTGGTTGTAGTAGTGGTAGTTGTTGGAGCTTCATATACAAAGACTGATGCTATATTTGAAGGTGGAGATCGATTTCCAGCCTGAAAGTAAACGATTCCATAGCTTACGTGAAACGAGTAAAATATGACTATTATACTTACATCATCTACGGCAATAATGGCATAAAAGAAAACCTCATTCGGCCATGGCACCGTTAGATTCACCCTCTGCCTCACACCATACCGAGCTGGAACTGGAAGAGCCTCTTGAGGAACATGGATACCATCCCGGTCGAGATGCCTCTGCTGCTGCACACTGTGCCCTGAGTAACACCGAACCTCATACCGCTGAGCAGTCCCCAGATCATAATCATCCCCTGAGGCAGTCCATTCAAAACTGGCAACCCTGTCCTGCTGGACATTACCCAACAGGCGGAAGTCCAGAATCCGGGCTGGGGGTGCCACATCAGCCTTTACCTTTGCAGGGCTAGCCACAAAGAAACTCCCACCTGACACATGCCGAACGAAGCTTGAACACGGCAACGTGTGAGAATACCGCAATGACTGTCCGCAGCACCGGTTATCCGTGATGGCATCATGGCCTAGACTTGAGCCAAAGACCGGGATCTTGGCCGCGCCACCATTGATTGCAGTGACCTCGACAGAGACGAATATGCCGCTGTTGCCTGCTGTGGTTGGGAGGTGGGTGAGGTAGCCTGAGTAGATGCCGTCCCCGGCTGTGATGTCAGGGTAGCCACGGCCGTTGTCACGGAGTTCTAGGCGGACAGTGTCACTGGTGGAGTCAGAGTCCACTCCATTGCTTGGACTAAAATGGATCATGATAGATTGTGGAAAATTTGCTTGTAATGAACTTACACTTTGACAGTTGCGAATACTTTTGCTCCAAGAACCGGTAAGTCACCCTTTGTAACCCTGGCAAACACCTTGACTGGATCTTGACTTAGATCACTCACATACTGCAAGTTATTGAATGACTCGAGAATGATAGCAGACCTGAAAGTACATTTGTTGTTAACCATTTACATCTCTAAATATCTTTGTCATCCTACCCGTAGTCACTCCTCCGTGCGGTCACATCCACACTGAACTCATTCTCTCCCCTTTGCCGCAACATCTTTGCATTATAACTCCACAAACCGGGTTCAGATGCACCGTTGAGGTAAAACCAAACCATGCTGAAAGCAATAAATCACGAGATGCACTTACAAATTTCTCACAAGCTTACTTGCTGGAATACGTTGGAAACGTCTCTTTCCGACCGGATGGACTCTGAATCTCAAAGGATTCCACATTGGTCTCATCTTGGATGGTGAGGGCGATGAAGAGGTCAAATGAAAGGGACTCTTCAACGAAGAAGTTCCCGGAGACGGAATTCGTCTGATGCTCCTAGAATAGAACATTCGACACATTGATAAACATCTTAATGTAATGCTAATAACCATACCGATTTGTAAACTTTTGTCCAATGCTCTCCTTCAGTCACAGAGAGAATGGACAAGAACACCTCAACCAGCCTGTTCATCACCCCAATCGGTTGCTCAGATCCAGTCACTGAGTGCAAGACGAAATCTCTGCTATCATTGTCCCCCTCATGTTCAGAGTAGTGAAGATCAGATTGAAGGTGCTCAGGGTGGTAGACCACACCATGGAGTTGGTGGTCAAACGAGGATTGTTCAGCATAGGAGTGGAACTCTGCCGCACGGGGGCTGATTACGATGATAGTTGTCAAGGCCTCAGATCTAAAACTGAGCAGTCAATACTAAGTTTGTTGATAAATATATTGAACTTACTGCTTCAGGACTTCTTCCGTCCTCTCCCATGCACACCGCACACAACTAGCAGACACCTTTCCCCAGACCTTGGACGACTGCCTTGGAAACCGGCCATAGATGCCCAACCTGTTATTCCTCGATATCTTGGACGGCTCCAGATTCACTCTTGCAGTGACATCATCAAAGCTAACAATGCTGAGCGAGGATCCTTCTGGCAGCCTGTGGACTAGCCTGAGCAAGGAATGGTGCAGCAGATCCCAAAGAGGTTGCTCAACGTGCGTGTCTAGTATGAGGTGGTATCTTGCTGGTCCTGGGTAGATGTATGAGAATCTGGTTGGTCTGATGTGCATGGTGTCCGTGGGGTAGATGACCTCCTCGCGGGTGTCCTCAATGTGGCGGGTGAAGGATGTGTCGTTGAGGACGAAGCGCTTCCAAGAGTCCTATTGAAGAAGAAAATCAATTATGATTAAAATGCATTTTGAATTTCATATCTTTCTACTAATGATTAGTTGATTACCTTAAAATCATCGTGATTGATAACCGTCTCCAGCGATGAAGACCCAAAGCAAAGCAAATTCTGCTTCGTGGGCGCCTCTCGATTGTAAATATCGCCCATGGCACAAACTTCCGTCCTGGTGGTCTCAAATAACCCCTGACTGGCAGACACTGACCCTTGACCACCGCAACCAGCGTTAGGCAGAGTCCGGTTGCCAGAGTGGAACGTCGCAGGGTACAGAGCATCAGAGTCGAAGCCAGATTCTGGGAACACTCCATAGCGGTATTTGAGCCAAGAGTCGAGCAAGGATGAAGCTACGCAAAGGCAATGTTCACAATAAAAAAAAGTTGTCCTATATGGCTATTTACCCTTTTCTTTCAGCCTCGCTTCTCCTATAGATTCGTGAAAGTCAAAGAACGTGTGCGGGACTTTGATCCGATCTCCAAGATGACCGCATCCATCCTGCTGGATGGCAATCGGGGAGTCACCATAAGACGGGAGCAAGGAACCTAAAACTCTAACATACTAATATGTCTAAATCACAACATACAACAGCACTTACCAATAGCAACATCTTCATTTTGCCCACCCACTCCCTCCCTTCGAATCCTCCTCCCATCCTGGCATAGTGTCACATCCCATGCTGCAGGAAGCACCACCTTAACACTCTCAACCCAGCCTTGCAACCGTGTTAGGTCATACAACCCCTTGGAAAACGAGTTCACCACACGCTCAACATTGTCCAGATACTGCGGGCAGTTCTTGGGCGGCACACTGTCCTTAATCACGAGGGTGAGTCCTGAGTACACGCCGCTATTCACGCGGACATTAGAGAAACCGCTGGCGGAGTTGACCGCAAATAGAATTAGGCAGATGGCGTTCATGTTCAGTCTTGAATCACGTTTCACAGATCATCGCCAACGTCATTGTCAACGTGCGAGAGGAAACTGAAGACGGAGGAGAATCGGTAATGGTTTCGCCGCAGAGAGAGAGAGATTCATCTTGTCGTGTGATGGGAACTGGGCGATGAAATGCGGAAGAAAGAGGCAAAAGGACCGTTTTAAGGTGTTGTGTGTTGTTCCGGTGATGATAGGATGACGACTTTCCCACAATGATATTTATCCTAAAATATAAAATGGCTTTTTGTTTCTTTCCGTTTATCCCGTAGAAGAAAAAAGAGGAACTGTTAGATTAATTGATATTTTTGCGGGGATGATTTCGAATGTTTGTGGAAAGGATTTTCATGCAAGGCTCATGATATAACAGTAGATTTCAGTACAATGCACGGTTTCTTTATTACCAATTAATGCCATTTTTATGCCACTAATAAGGCTAGTGAAAAATGAGAAGATAAAAATATAATTAAATAACAAATTTATACGAGTATAAACATTCCTGCTAGCATAGTAATATTGATAAAATTGTGGAACACTATTTGTCGCCTGCGAAAATATTAATGTCCCGTTTCTGGCTTTAGTCCCGAGTAGGACGAAAGAAACGAAAGAAGGGGGAAAGAAGAAAACTTTGAAGATCCTTCCGGCGGACATCGCTCATATTTCTCAAACAATTTTGTCTTTGCTGGGAAATCAGTTAAACGTTTTGCAGTCATACGAGTCTATACAGATGAGTTATGTTGCTAAAGTCGCGATTGAAATAACAAATGCAAGGTTACAATACACTCTAAAACAATTTTGATATATTTCTTTTCAAATTTTGGTCTGATTGCTATATTATTTTTTACGCCGGGACATTTATATCGAAACAGGATAATTGATTAAAATGCACTCCAAAAAGATTTATCATAAGTTACAAAACAAAGTACTGAAGCTGCCCTGATTAGGTATCTCAAAGTTGAATTAAACTACAAAAATTACATTACTTAAACTGTTCACTAGTTACAAACACCGGTTTTTGCTTCTGCTTAACAATTACAGCTATGCTTTAACATTATCTTTAAACATTACTTTAAAACTATTTTAACTTATTCCGCTATTTATGGGCATATTAACTACCTTGTATGTGTTGAAGTAATGGTAACTGGAGCTTCATTAACAGTTAGTAGTTCATATTTAATGTACGGTGCTACAAATGCATAATTGTAGCCATTCTTAATGCCAATATAGTTATTATATTCCAAGGTACAATGTGTCGAATAATAGTCACTTTTAGATAATTTCATTCTTGATTCTTCACATAATGGCATTAAATATAATATTTCCTCATGGAATGGTGATAAATTCATTTTCACCGGGGTAAGAGTACAAAAATAGGGATCTTAGCTTCACAAATACGTAGAAGTTCAGGCACAAATGAAAATGTTATTAATTTTCGTAGAACACGCAATACAAAAAGCACCTTAAAATTAATCTGGAAAAATGAGGTCTTTCATTGTTTTCAAATAGATAACATAATGGGTATTTCAATTGGTCTCTAGGTACGTTTGTCGCATAAAAATGGAGAATCAAATCTGATACAGTTCAAATTGCATAGGTTGAATTTCGAGGTCTTTTTGGCTTAGAATTTCAGATTGAGGAAGAACATATTTGCAGGCTGCATTATATCAAATAAGCAGGTATAAAATATGGGGGCATTTTGAAAAGCTTAAAATGATTGGGCACAAATAAACTTAGCCTTTATAATGTATGCATATGGGCTGCTTGTCAACCGTATTCCAAAAGGCAACATCGGTACCATCGATGTTAGAATAAAAGGCACGGCCTTGAGTATTGTCATGATTACATTTCACACATTCAGGCTGAGTTGACCCTCTGCGCACGCATCCCAGGCCCAACCGGAGCAGCTGCCTGTTGCTGCTGCTGCCGCTGCATCAGTGCAATCTTCTGCGCCTCCTCCCTGTGCACGTAGACTGCAAGGCTCTTGCAGAAGTGCGAGTCCTGAGAGCCGCAGTTGGGACAAGAAACCATCTGGGAGTAGTCGGAGAAGAAGTTGAACCTCTGCTCGGGGTGGATCACCAGGTGGTTGCAGTTGTTACACTGGAATGAAAATAGGAGAGGTTGCGTGATTGTCACAAACACAAGTTCCGCATTCTGAGCACCTACCTTCAGCCGCTCCGCGCAACACGGCATCGCCGCAAAGATGTCGTACGTGTACATGGTCCCGAGGATGAGATGCGCCCCCGTCCACGGCTTGAGACAGAACCTGCAGTGGATGGAGTTCCACCCCTCCAGGCATCCCATGCACACGGCCGTCATGTAGTGCGTCTTGCCCTCAAACTTGACCCTGACGCACGCCTTGTTATGCTGCCTGGGCGAGAGGAAGAATGTCCCGTCGATGAGCGGGTAGCGGTCGTAGATGGCCATCGGGTGGCTGCACACGACGCAGGGAGCGCGCTTCATCTTGTTGCTGGCGTAGCTGGAGAGGATGAAGATGCGCGTCTCGTCGTTGCCAATGCTGCACTCGTCCTCCATCTACAATATAAACAATGAATGGTATGTAAAGCGCTCTTGAGACGGATAAGCACTTGAGAGCTTAGTCCTCTGCTTACCTTAATATGGTACGAGTTGATTTTGTGTTTTGGAAGCACGTTGAAGGAGCTGTAATCGAGGCGGCGTTGGAAGATGCTGCCGCCAGAATCGTGTCTGAAAAGAATGTAAATGTTTAATGAGATATTCAGTTCCAATGCTTTATATTAAATAGTATTGAGTCTGAGCTTGGAAGCAGTTTGTACTGCGCTCGTACATAGAGAGAGCTACGTTTTAGCAACGTGTTCTGCCATACCCGCCCAGCTGCTCTATGCTCTGCCTGCCTTTGTTCCGCCATAGCTGAGTCAATCAGTCTTTGTAATAGGTGTGAAAAGGGGGATTTCCGGCAAAGCTCAGTGTTGGCAATAACACCATGTTGACAGTGAGTCACATTATTGACCAAACAAAGTTACTCTTGCTTTCAGAATTGTCTGTCTAATCCTATTCCAAATCCCCCTTGCCCGTGTGTGCATTTTCAGACCGTTTTCCTTGTCTTTATTGCTCGGCAACAGAGCGCCACAGGTTCTTTCTTCCCCTTTTTTCGCAATGAAACTTGCTCCAAGAGCAGCTTGGGTTTCTTCGCTCTTTTGCACAGGCAGCTAACTCGTTGTCTGATACTGTACTACACTATATAGACGTATAAAACGGCAGCTTGGAAATGTCGGGTCCCGTGTATGCGAATCGCAGCTGCTATGGTTTCAACTTTCGTCAATATGTATGATGCAGATATAAATGCTCATATGAATTATATTTAACGATTCAAAACATGAACTAAAGTCTGCAGTAGTTTGAAGTGCCTGTTAATGCATTTGCCTGCAGCTGCCGAGATGTGGTCTTCAGACATATCCTGTTCAAGCATGTTTGAGCTCATATCCGGTCGATAAAACATTCAAACGACTTAAATGCATTCACCCTTTTACAATTAATTGTATGTATGCAAAAAGTAGTCGAAGTTCCAGTCGAAAAGGCAACCAAGCCTCCGAAACCACCTCCGAAGACGAAAGAGATCGTAGTTCGGAGGAGAAGTCTCTTTTTCTACCTGGCTGGAGAAGTGCATTTTTGTCTGTTGCGTCTGGCGGGAATATTTGCAAAACAAAATAGGCATGTTGGTGATTATGGTTGAGAAAGAGGTTGTATGCTAAACTAGATGCTTTATCTTATAACAAGTGCATTTTTTACAATAACAACCGACTGGCATCTTGTTGCAGACGACGAGATATTACAACAACTTTCGATGGTAACAGCAGAAACGTTGTTTCTTTTTATGCCATAACCGCAGCTCAACTTTTAACATTTTCTTGGCATTTACAAATGGAAAAGAGTTCTTTTGCATTCAAAAGTGTCTGAAACGTGTCATGAATGAACTTTCAGTGTCTATCATCGATCTGGTAGACAAGTCTCTCCTGAAACCACATCTCTTGCTTTCTCTCCAGCTACCCTTTTACGAGGGTAGTATGTCTCAGCACTTTCATCCCCCTGATTACATTCCCAGCGGTGCAACGGCCCGGTTGCATTCAGACTGGATCGATTCCCGCCGTCTGGAAACGGAGAAAGTTCTTCTTTCTCTCTTTAACGGGTGAAAGTAAATCCTGCTTTCTCCCCTTCTTCTTCACTCTCGCTTGCATTTGTAGTACAACTCCTCCTCCTGTCCTTTTCCTGTCTAGCCCAATGTACTCACTACTGAATGAACGCCCACTTTTCAATGAAATTACGTCGTTTAAAAGTATTATCAACCATTGTTGCCAACGCATCAGTAAAATATATGGCTAATAAACACAACCTTTGTAAGAAGATTAGCCGTTTTTAAAGGGCTTGATATTATTAACTCCTACTCAGTAACGAGAGCTAATTATCAATTTCTTGTTAGCAAATAATGAAGTAATAATCATAGTTACCAGTACTTAGGACAAGCGATCCCTACACTAAAAAGCTAGTAAAGAAAACCTCGACATACACATTGATGATTAAGTTTTTCTTACCTCGTTCTATCCTGCAGGACAATCCTTCTCGGCGGATGCACCCCATCATTTGAGGACGGACTGGCAGCAGCTGAGGTGGACAGCAGCTCGGACGAACCGATGGAACTGCCGGACGAAGCGGAGGAGGAAATAGAGTTGGTTCTGTTCCGGGCAACCTGTTGCTGGTTATGTTGTTGTTGTTGCTGTGGTTGTTGTTGTTGTGCGAATCCTGGTGGAGGCCCAGCGCTCATTGGCGGCGGCATGTTGTTCTGCTGCTGCTGTAGCTGTTGTTGCTGATGTCCGCTGAACATTGGAAGCCCGATCGTGATGGTCTTGTTGCCGTTGCTGCCATTGCTACAGACGCTCTTGCTCTTCTTGCGTTTCCTGCGAGCGCCGTTCTCAACTGGAAAGACGCAAAGGTAGCGAGAGTGAAAATGAACTTGGTTACGTAACGCTTTCGTAACGTGTTTGTCGACATGTTGAGAAGAGCGTGCTTGAATGCGTGATAGGCCTCATGAGAGAGTCAAATGGCGAGTGTATCATTAGTCTTCAAACAAGAAATTAATTGCTGTAAATGCTATAAACAAGCAGAGTTGCATTCGTTCGTTGATCCCAAAAAACGAGGAAAACAGATTGCAAAACGAGATTGTTCTACGCCGCAAATTTTATAATGAGAATATGAAAACTCACCTTCCATTTGCTGTTGCTCAGCTGTAGGCGTCACCCAGTCCAGGTCCTTCCTCAGGCTCCCCGCGCCACACTGGCACTCACACGCAGGGTACGCCATCTCCAGCCCGCGCTTGGTCGACCACAGCCGCTGCCGATCAGCCTGCCCGCCATTCCTCGCCACCTGGGCCAGCGCGTCCTCCTCGAACGCGTCGAAGCAGGCTGAGTGCATGTACGGAGCACGCAGCCGCTGAGCACAGGCATCACCAGCCGTGCAGAGGACCTTGACGGCATCCGTGAGGTCTTCCGGGCTGAGGCATGTCAGCTCTTCATTGCCTGAGCCATCGCTGAACAGGCATCCCTTGGGGTGACAGCATGGCCACGTCTCCGCCACCGTCGTCTGCTCTTCCTTTGAGTTACGTCGTTGCGGCGACATTGTTGTTGAACACAGTTCGTTTTTGGTCGGCAACAGAAGGTACTAATGTTTTAAACTCAGGTACACTTTTGACTCCTTGCAGTATAGTTTTGGTCACATTCATTCGATATGGTAGTTTTGCATCACCAGAGCACAGCAAAATGACATTTTCTCAGCACAGATGTAAACGCACGCATTCACACACATTTATTGTCTCGGAATTAACATGACATTTAGTGTGATGTCTGATTACGATCTCGTCTCATGCACAGCTTGTTCTCACTTTCTTGCTTCAGGTACTTTGTAGCGCTCTGGCTAGAGGATTAAATCGTGGTGGTGGAGTTCGCCGACCTCCAGAGGCCGCCGTGGGATTTAACTTCTAGGGAAAAACGGGAGGAAGGGGGTCTGAAAAAAAGTAGAAAGTTTTATGAAAGTCACGTGATCGCAAATTTCAAGTTCAAGACCATGACAATGTGTTGCGGAGCTTTCACTCTGCGTAAAAGGCCATGACAGCCCGTGACACCGGCCTTGCGGCCTTTATCACAGGCTTAGCACAGCCTTTACGACTTCCAAATGCACTTGGAATGTCATTAACACGTTAAAATTAACATTAATATTACAAGGCGCGGCATTCCGCAACGCACTTTTTCGTACACCTTACCTTGATAGAGGTTGTAGAGAGACTGCTGCTGCCTCAACAATCCCATTCAGCATGTGCGTGTACTCGTTGCCCCGAAGGCGTTGCTTGTGTTGTTGGCGCGGCGCGGACGTAGTACTACTACAGAGTGTGCGTGCCCCAATCTGCCTTTCTATTCTGACTAGACTTGGTGTATATAAGAGAGAGAGGGGCAGATGCACACGACGCCGCTTGTTGTGTTTTTGCGTCGTAGTATTCGGAGGAGAGATCGATCGCAAACGTACTATGGATTACACAGAATGGCGGATCGATGATGAGCATGTTTTGCAATCATGGTGTCAAATGGAAAGCTTTGCTGTAATGGTAATACGTCCATAGTATTGGCATATTATTATCTGTATTTGATTTAATCGCAAAAAGTTTGATAATGCTATTAATACACATAACATGAAGGAAGACGAATATTCGCTTGAAAAAAAGGGCGGGAGCGTCGCTTCTTCATTGGAGAACTCTGAGCGGCGACGCATGCTGAGAGCTTCGTAAGAATCACGGCCACAACGATCGACCCGGCCCGCCTTCATACTTATGCAGTCCACGTGAAACAGACTCAAGTTTGTTTTCTCCTCAACACACCCACCCTTATCGCATTAATTTGTACTTGGCGCCAAAAATACACGCCTTTCTTCGGGGTTGTAAATGCGTATTTGTTTGAATATTATGCATGTGCTGTTATCTCTAAGAAGCATGTCTGCTTGCACTTGGAAACATGATTGAATATACACAGACATTGATGGAGAGAGTGAGAGCTTTATTCTGCAAAATGCAAATAACACCTTTAAAACGCTTTGATTACAGGGAAACGATTCTCTTTAACATTGTAAAAGAAGTTTCCAGAGAAGTTTATTAAGCAGACTTCCTTTCCCTCATTTCTTATTCTCGCACCACGTGGTGGTGGTACTTTAAGAACGTAAAACCGAAGCTCTCCCTTCTTCTTCATGAAAGTACAACCCCTCCCTCCCCCTTCAAGCACATTTTTGCACAAAAAGTAACTGCGCAGTTTCTGAGAAGTGGCGGGAGAACCTCCAAGAGTGACGCCATCATCACCAACCCCCTTCTTTTGAAAACCCCTTTTACTTTTTAACCACTTCGCGCTTCGTTTTTTTTCAAGTTTTTTTATCCTCAACGCTGTGTTAAAACGTGGTCATGTGCAGAGCGGGAGAGCGAGTATATTCATGCATGCAATGCTACTACATACTTACAAATTATATGTATTTTACACCGCATTCTTATTCTGAGAGCAGCATTTATAATGCTGCATTCTAAAGTTTGTTAAATTGTCCATTACTTCACCAAGTACATTAAAGGTGTATGCTCTTAAAATATACAAATGTTAGGACACCTATCAGCCCCCCTGCACATTTATGCCCCCATTGCTTGCCCTTCCAACCCCATCTTGCACTTCTTCGTTGCCTGAATGTTGTTGTTGTTGCCCGTCCGCTCGCTTCTCACTCACCCATGCCGGTGGTGGAGGTGGTCATATCATCAAGGCAACGGGGCCATAAAGACTCAGCTCTTTTTCTAGGAACCCCCTGCTATATGCATTGGAGTAAGAGGAATGCCAAGGACTGAATGTACTTTGGGAAGAGGAGGGAAAATAAAGAATTCAGCTAGTAGATAGTGAATTACTGAATGTATTTTGAGACCCTCTGGAATATATCCAATAGGTTCAATTTAAAATTATATCTTATATTGTATATATTTGAGGATAATTGTGTAATTTTAGTAACAATGACATTATGAAAGCTTGTCAACGATCTTAATTTGTCCCGGCTATAAACCCCTCCTCCAATATTGCACCACGTCTGTCGCCTTATCCATCTCAAGTTTCTACATCATTGACATTGGAAGGAAATCCCCGCGATATTTGGAAGCAGCCGTAGCGTCGGTTTTCATTCCACCCTCGTCTTGTTTTTCCTCCTCCTTCTTCTCTGGCTACAAGGGTGTCTAGAATGAACTGGAAACTCTATTTTCGGAGGAGGAGGAAAAGAAGCATGAAGCTCTTAAGGCAGTCGTCGTCAGTTGCCATGCGTACACATATAGGCGGGAAATGAGTTTCCTGGAAAAGGATGGGACAGCACACATTACAGTTTTGGAGACACGTGGTTGATGCATGATTTCGAAAATAACGACGCCCTTCCTTCCTTTCAGCTGCCCCTCGACCCTCCCCATTCCCCTATTGGATCTAAAAATAAGCATGTTTCCCGGGAAAAATGAAAACGTGGGGTGATCGCAGGGTCTGCCTTTCAAATATCGTGTGCATGGCATGACAGAATCATGTTTTATACCTAGAGACATTGACTAAGAGACCAGGGAAAGTAAAGACCTACAACAAAGCATAAAATAATGCAAATTGTTGTTGCAATGCACTGAATGAAACCGGTCTTCTCCGTATTTTTCGCCCGTTTTCCTCCTTCTCTCAAAAGTGCACAATCAACAGTACAGTCAAAGTAAAATGTACTGCGAGCAGTTTCTATTAGTCCACATATTTAGTTTCTAGGATAATTATTCGACTGCAAGAACTCACTATGATAATTATATAGAGTATTCTTTTAATATAAGAGTGATAGTGGCGTGTTTATTTCAACAGCTGTTAATTAAATACATTTAGCGAGAGTGATGGAATGTCTTTGAATATCTCAAAAATAAGGAGATTAAACGGTGTTTAAAAGGAATTTGAAAACAAAAATAGGATTTATTCGAAGGCTGTTTTCGTAATCAATCGATATGCTGAACTTTCACAAGCTAGGAGAATGTCAAAACTTTTATTTTTATGTAGTGTTATAGACTACTGCAAGGAAAGAAATGTTCATGGCAATTATTACCCAAGCTTCACAAACAAAGACTTTTCTCATAATTGGCAATTTCATCCCCTTTCTTCTCTCTTTCTGTTCCACCCCAAGGGAAACCATCTCCCGAATAATAGCCTTTGTTTGTGGAACCGCTGTCATACCAATGACGTTCTTTGTCCTGACACACAAAGAATAAAGAAAGCAAAACTCACCCCTTGGAAGGGAAGCAGAAATGAGGAACCAAATTCTTTGTCTCAATGTGTCACGGCAGGGTTGCCACTATGAACGAACTACTTAATATAAAGCTCTATATATGTCATACTCCTAGCTAGGTCTTGTAGCAAAATAGCATCCCTGGCGTGACACGTGTGCTGTATATTATAGCTCTATCTAGGGGACTGGATCAGCAAGGTTAGCGTGATTATGATGACGCATATACACCACTACTTTATGCTTCATTTTCAGGGAAGCAAATATGTTTTTACGATGCAATAATAATAACAACTAAATAAAGCGAAAGCCAAAATCCGAACCAATCTATTTTTAGTCACGCTGGATCTTTTTTGCTTTCATAAAACTGTATTCGATTTTTGTCGCACCTTATCACGCATACTTTTGAGACACACATGTGCAAGTTCTATTTTTATTGTCTGAAGGTTCATTTGGGAGAAATGTACATTCGCGCTATCTCACTTTCGTTTGCAGCTTTTTCAAAATATAAAGTTTTCGACGCCGCTCGGTAACAACAACCCTAGTGACGAAGACGACGCGTCTAGAAATAAGGAGTAATGCAATAAAGTGAAAGCAAGCGAGAGACGCCAAAGGGGGCAAAAAGGGGAATACTTTCGGAAGAATATCACTTCTTTAAAACACTTAGTTAAAAAATAAAACATTTCGCTTAATAAACTGTACTAAGAACGTGGGATTTAGCTTAAATATAAATACTTAGAATGATCACTTTACATATGAGTACATACATAGCTACATACCCTTCAGTGAAAGTTATTTGAAAAGAGGGAGAGAGAATTGAGGGAGGCGTCCTAAGGGTTGGAGTGAAAAGAAAGAGATAGCAGCCGGCAGAGGTTTTATGTTACTTTCCCCCTTCAGTGGAAATAAACGCAAAAACGAGCTCTACGCATGAGGGGAGAGAGAGAAGCAAGGATCGAGTTCTCTTTGTTCAAGGGTGGGGGAGGAGGGGAAAGAGAGACGCGCTTGTACCGCTGTTGCCAGGCAAGGCCGACTCATATGTCCAAAAAATGACGGAATCATATTTTTGCTTGTAAATGTGCGGTTTCTTGCTTTTATGTTCGATGTATTATGGCATTATTAAAATAGGCAAGGACGGCTCTAGAACACAAATTAGTATAAGCGGCTTACACTCGCGTATATTATGATTCAATATACAGTAGAGCAGATAGCTCGAAGGACTGTATTGCATATACGAGAATATGTCGTGGTTTTGTTATTAATATCTTCTATTCTTTCATCTCCGCTGGCATCTCCCCACCAGTCAGACCTGCTATAAGATTCCTCATGGCCATGTCGGCCATCTCCATCCTGATGTCCACCGTCTTGGTGGCCATGTGCGGCGTCAGGGTCACGTGATCGCACTGGAACAGTGGCGAGGACGTAGGCAGCGGCTCCGGGGTCATGACGTCGAGACCAGCTGCGAAAATCGTCCTTTTCTAAATGAAAAGTAAGCTCTTATCGAGTCTTAATTGTGTAACTATTAATATTACATTGAGAGCGTCCACAAGATCTTCTTGCACCACAAGTCCACCCCTCGAAACGTTAATAAACACGGACATCTTCTTCATCTTGGCGAAGGCGTTTTTGTCAAAGATTCCCTTCGTGGTCGGGTTCAGGGATGCCACGCAAATGACCACGTCGGACTCGGCCAGGAGGGTGTCGAATGAGACGAAGTGGACTCCGAGGTCGGTTTCGGCACCGGGTTTGTGAGTGCGGCTGGTGTAGAGGATGGATACGGCCTTAAATGGGCTAAACATGGCGTTAAATACGTGTAAAGTACTTGGATATTTTGAGAACATACCTAAATATCGACAAAATTGGAACACACTAAAGGGAGACTGTTATGATGTACAGGGTGGCTGATTAAATTCGAAACATTGAAAAATGGCAATTTCTCTGAAGCAGGACTGCAAAACCTCAAAAATATTTTTCTATACATATTATCAATTATTCAGATTAATTCTGACCGAATATAACTTTATTTGGACCACTGTGAAGGTCACAGTAGGCCCAAATATGTTATGGGTCAGTAGGGCTCTGGCTTGCCACTTTTTCTGTAGTAAAAGTGTTCCCACTTCTTCATAACAGATGTATGGAAGCTGGAATTTGGCAAGGATGACTGCATAATATCCGAGACAATGTGGTTAAAAGAAAATTTCAATCAAATAAGTTTTATTGCAGATATGTCAAAAATGGCAGAAGGTACCTGACTACCAAAATTATATTTTTTGCCTATGTAGTAAACTGATACCCTTCCCCATGCCATTTAATGTACTTATATTGTCCTTAAACTCCTAATATATGTCAAACACATCCAAAATGATAACTTCAAAGCATAATACAACCATTAGCCTGAGTTTCTTTCCTCAAAAGTATGATACAAAACATTGCTCTTCCCCTGCATGTCAAAGCACTCTCCAGTGTGATTTAGTGATCTGTATATTTGATTCCTCTGTGACAAGCACAGTAGTCCTAATAAGGAAATTCTGTGCACTGTATAAGTGCAATAATAGAGGATAATTGTACAAAAAGATTTTTTTAGTTTTGGTAAAGCTATCTGGGAGAAATTGTAATTTGAAGTTGATGTAACCTATGTTTCGAATTTAATCAGCCACCCTGTATATAAATGATTGCATAGTTGAAGAAGTAATTATATGCAATATATATATTACATTATTGACCAAAACGCAAAGCTACTCCCCACTTTTGCCACGAAATATTTTTATGTGATTAAATGCCCTTCATTAATCTCGCATATCTTACTTTTAAGTTCTAACATTGTTCTAACAAGTTTCCAAGATCAGTCCAAGATGCATTAATTTCAGGTCCCGGACTTGCCTTCATCGCCTACCCAAAAGCTCTCTCCCTGATGCCACTGGCTCCACTCTGGGCGATCGCATTCTTCTTCATGCTCTTCCTCGTCGCAATCGACTCGCAGTTTGTCTGCGTAGAAGGTAATTCTTATAAAGCACATTTTGGTTAAATTCAATGTTAAAAAGCTTTACTATTGAGATTCCAATTAACTATGATCGACGTTAAGAAGGACTTCACGATTCTAAAGGCAATCGATTCCCTGTTTATCTAAGCTTTATGTAAAAGGAAATGTGGACTCAACCGGGATTTCAAGCATCCATTGGGCGAATCATACCCCTCGACCACGTCGTGTGCTTTTCGAGATGTGATACAGCAAAGTTATGGTGTAATAATTATGCCAGATGCTAATAATCATTATTTCGAATTTGTATCCATATATTGTCTTTTAGGTTTTGTGACCAGCCTGATTGACCAAGTTCCTGCTATCCGACACATCTTCGGCAAATATGCTCGTGAGGTCTTCTCAGCAATCATTTGCATCATCTCGTTTGTACTAGGATTGCAGTTTGTGACACAGGTAAGAATATATCAAAGTTTCCTTCAAATAATTACAATAACTTTGACTCCTCAACAAAGATTAAATACGTCGTAATATTTCAAACATAAAAAACTATTACCCATGTCAATAAATAGTAACGATTTATTATTAAATTACTTTATGTAGCCATTCTAAAAGATTAGAGTGCTCGAGTGAACATTATATACAATTTGCATGCCCTTTAATACACGGAGTTTAAGACAAAAACAATTAATATAATAAAGTATATTCTTTTCAATAATGCTCACCTCAATTCTCCTTTCAGGGTGGCGTCTACATGTTCCAAATATTTGATTACTACGTGGCAAGGTAAAACTGACGCTCCCAGATTGGCCTTTGCTTGCATTTCCTTCCT
>LR140522.1:0-16424 GCA_900659605.1 Tisbe holothuriae | reverse complement strand
CGCAGACAACGGCAAAGTTTACTTGCTTTTACCACCAGTAGATGACACTATAGGCACCTTGGCCAATCAGAACAGTGAAAAGTATTTTATTTAATCAAAGGAATCTGGTGAAAAAGTTGCATAATTTTTTTCTGCAATAGTTTGCATTTAGATAGGCAAACACCTTTGAGTAATCTAAGAAAATGTCATGAATGTTGATAGAGACCTTGCGCGCCTTGGCCAAGTGTGCAGTGCCATCTACAGGACAAAATATGTACGATTTGAAATGTTCTCTGTGCCCTCTCTTTAATAAATATATTTTATTTTCTAGCGATGAATCTTGCTGCCAAAATGACCAATGAGACAAGCACGGGTTAAAATTTGGAGCAATAGTATTTGACTTTTATAATTAGAGTTGCTAATTGGCTATAAGGAAAATACAAATTTTCAAATTAAAACACATTTAATGCACAGGTTCTTCAATTCTATCTTTGCTAAAAAAAAGGCAAGGTTTTGCCAGTTCTGCCAGAGGGCAAAATAAAACTCCGGCGTCATCAAAAGAATCCCGACGCATTGGCGTCGACATTTTATTGGGACACCTAAAATTAGAATTATTTTATACAAGGGTGTTTGCCAAGACACATCACAATTAAATCTTTTTTTTTTCTTGTTCTACTAAGTACTAACTAATAACCAAGGATTATAGATATACCAGGCTCCCCCCTGTGTAGAAAACCTTTTGAATTTATGAGTTTTCCTGCCTTCGCTTATGAGTTGTGCGGCAATGTGCGCATGTGCAGAAGAGTAAAAAAATATTTCACTTACATTAAAACGTAGTGGCCAATTAAACATTTATGCAAAGGCGTGTAACACAGTACGTTTATATAAATTACGTTTTAAAAAAATATATAGGAGTAGAAGAGTTAGTAAGTACCTTTGCATAATTTTAATAATATTTGTTGTAAGATTTTTCCCGCCAAACATTTGAATTCTCCCTTTTTCGCTTATAATTTGCACATGCAGCCTGCCTAAAAGTCCACACGGGGAGACCTGTATTGGGCCTTGGATAAAAGTGATAACTTAACTTTTGCGTTGAATATGCATTATTAGGGCACTTAATATAACTAACAGAGCATAGGATAAAATTTTAATTGTGTTATATAGGAAGCCCATTACACTTTAAATTACTGTATTACTGATTCCTTTATTGCGATCTATGGCCAACAGCAGATAACATTTTGTTAGGGCCAATAGATGGCACTGTGCCCCATGGCCAAGTCCATGGTAACACACAGTACATTATCATTGAATACTCAAAAGTGCTTGCCTAACTAAATGCAAAATATTGTAGAAAAAAAAACTTTATGATAACATTTTTGTCAGATTCCTTTGAGTAAATAAAAGGCTTTTCAATGTACTGAATGGCAAAAGTGCTTACAGTGCCATCTACCGCGTATACCGGTGGTTAAATTAAGTAAAGCTTGCCACTATCTGTTGTTGACCATTAATAATAGTGTCTTTAAACTCTATAATATAGGAACTGACCATATGCTTGTTTCTTAAGATGTGGCCCCACCCCATTCTCAAAGAGACCAAAGAGCACACTCGCATCTACGTATTCGTCGGACAACGTGAGAACCTTGTCCGCTTCATGAAACAGATGAAGGTGGAGCAGCTGTTTGCTGAGGGGAAGTACATGGTCATCTATCTGTTCCCGGATACGGCAGTCTATGATGAACTGGGGTTCTTCCTGTGGAATAAGGAAGGTATGAAACTACGTCTTTTCCGGGATAAGTGTCTCTGCGCTACAATACTAATTACTCTATGTATAGTAGAAGCATGTAACTTACTGTGTATGTACTCGTGTATGAAATAAAGAGACCATTTAAGGTCTGGCATGAAACTCAGATTGATCAAACATTGGGAAATCACACATTTGAAACTTCGAAAAGTCTCGAATGAGCAAATTTAAGATTTGTTTTGGTTTTAAAGGCTATTAATGCCAATTGTCAAATACAAAACATAAAGAGTATTCTTATTAATGTTCATGAGAGAGGGACTCGCGATAGACATATCTTCAAATCACTCGACTCCGACCCAGATGGTCGTGGGTTCGAATCCCTCTGCGTCATGGTGCTTAACTATATATAAACAATCATGAATCTGTGGGCCGTTATTGCCGTGCATGTTTACTGTTCTTATTAACATTTTATTAGAAACTCAAAGGCGATTTACCCAATTAAGCAATATATTAATATTACGAAATGAAACTAGTTGTACACATGTGACATCATTTGTGTCTTTTCAATATTATTTTTTTGCTTGGTTTTCAACCAAAGTAATGTTCTAATACTGTTCTGTTCTAATTTCAGAGACTCTCACACCTGGCAAGAACCGCTACGAGGACTGCGTTCAGATGGGTGAATCTTCAGTGTTGCAGTGGAGGTCGCTCATTGTAGTGAGCGGATCGCCATACCGGTAAGATTTATAAATTATAGCTAAATAACTTTTTGTAAAAACATTACTAGTGATCCCTTTTTGTATATTTTTGGGCACAACCTTTTGGTTCATTCACTAGAATGCCGTGATTGCAATTTTTCATCATCATGCAGCAGGGTCGGATTCAAACCCACAACCTTCTGGGTTGGAGTTGAGCAACTTGTGAATATGGCTACCACGGCTCCCTTCTAAATAGCTTTATTGGGGAGGTTGATGAATCCAAAATTGGTATGATAAACTCAACAATATGCGCCTCCAGACCTATTCAAGGTCTATACCAGATCCAACTGAGTGTAATTGTTTGTTACTGACTATATAACTGAAGTCTTATGGAAGTGTTAATACATGGAATTCGGATTCAAGTACATTGCGACTGCCATAGGTTGTAATATTTCCTCTGCACATTGTCGCACCCCATAATATCATATCTAGGGAGTCTTCAATATTATGTATGATCTGCTAGCTACAAAAAAAACTATAGGAATCTCTGAATAAACAGTAAATGGTCAATTTTATCCTTTCTTTCCAGTGTTGACACGACCGAATTCGCCAAGAAGGTCCGTGACTACAACCAACTCCCGCCCTTCAACTTCACAGCAGCCTCCCTTCCCATCTTTGATAAACACTTCTCCATCCACATCTCCATATATGCCGCTCATCTCTATGACTCTGCAATGTTGTATGCCAAGGCGTTGGACGCGTTGCTGAAGGAGAGGAAGAGGAAGTCAGGGTTGGGCATCACGGAAGAGGAGATTAACCAGTTGGCTAGAGATGGTGAGAAATTGGAAATCAAGCTCAGTACTGCAGTACTAACCGGCGTTATTGCAATCCTGGAGAATCTGCATTAAATATACGTTCTATCTGTGTAACAAAACATAGACTTTTTTATTAATATATTAGACTGCATGTTTAAATTGGAAAAAAGGGGGAAATAACTTGCTACTAACAAGTTACCTTAAATACCTGCCAGCCAACTGGGCAAGTCTTGAGCCAACCAATAAAAACATAAATAATGATCATTCAGCATAGAGGACGAAATTACTCCTGGCAATTATAACATGGGTTCCAGGGCAAAAGCCCATGGCGGAATGGTTAGCATGTGAGACTCCCATGCAAGGAGGCTGGGGTTCAAATCCCGGCCCCAGCGCTTGGGATTTACCAAGTGCGCCAAAAAGCTGCCACACAAATTGCCCATGTGTGGCGTGCTATTGCAATGAACCTGAAAAGGTAGTTCCCAAAAATATATAAAAAGGGATGCATACCAAATATGGGTTCCATGTACAAGTATACTAGTAGTAGAGACGTGCGGGTACCCGGACCCGGACCCGACATATTCTAAAACCCAGGGTCTGGCCGGGTCGGGTCCAGGCTTTCCAGCTACCAGTATACAACAGAACTGATCCTGCCTATTTCGCTTCTAGATAGTATGAGTTTTGCAACTTGAGCTAAATCAAGAAAATTGTAAATTTGACTTGGCAATGTTTATTTGTGGCAGCACCCTCATATCTACTGTAGCAGCTACATGCTGCATGCCTTTGGCGCTGCTAGCTATATATGGAGTAAAGCGGAACCGACCCGGACCCGGACCCGCGGATCCAGGCTGGACCCAGACCCGGACCCGACTCGGCTCAAACATCCTGGCCCCCCACGTCTCTAACACGTAGTTAGCATTGTTTAACATATATACGTATAATAGGTGGACATTTTATTTTTGAAACTTCAAAGGTCCATACTTCCATCATATATTACATAAATAGATTAATATTTCCCGCCAGTACCACTACCGATTACGCAAACCTCCTTGAATAATCTCTAGTTTTAGCCATCAATTGGCAATGATACTTATCCGAAGTCGATTACCCAAATCTCCATTTTCAGGCCGTGAGATCACCCAGGCCATCAATACCATGGGCGGCTACCAGAGCATCTCCGGCAACTACATCCACATTGATGCCAATGGAGACTCAGAGGGGAACTTTACAGCGTTTGCCCTCAAAGAGCATAATTACACATGGACGAGTAGGATTAGTGGGAAGAAGAGGTTCTCGTGCAAGTACTACCCGGTTAAGGTAAGTAATCACTTAGTGCTTAGTTTTGTTCCAGGATTTTTACTTCTACACTCTCTGAAACGCCTGATGTAAATTCGAACATGTAAGAAGCTACAGCTTGAATATTATAGTCAAGAATATTATTAACTATATTTTACAAAAATGTACTAAATTTTGTTTTGGGTAATTCCTTATGAAGTAACCTCCATTATATTTATTCAAGCGACAGTTTTTTTAGTGTCACAATAGTGACTACCAAAACAGTAACAATGTAACATATTTCATGATGCCCCGCAGGCGCAAAATCAGCAAAGAATATTACAAATAATATAGACATATAACTGGTAATATCATTAAGCGCCTTTACACAAATTTTCTCATTTCCAGATTGGCGAATTTCACTCTGAAATCGACGCCGTCCCCGTCGCCGCCGCGGTCTCATCCGCCTCCAGTCTCGCGTCCTCCATCGCAGTGGGCGTGGGCGGCTCCTCCTCTGGCGGACACACCCACGCAAAGGCGGCCTCAGCGACGGTGAACAGGACCATCATCACGTATACGCCCATGGTGAGTCATTATGAAGGTTACCCGGATCCGTGGTTCCAGCTGGATCCGGACCCGGATCCATGCTGGCTCCGGAATAATAGTTCGGATTCTCGGGGCCGTATTTCGCCAAGTTTTGTCTCGGGGCCGTATTTCCTCAAGTTTTGAGTGATTGGTGTGGACTGATTGGGTTTATTTGGACATTTGAAGCCGTATTTGGATAATTTGGTCAGTGAAATTATTCAAAATTGAGGTTCAACTTCAAAATTACTATCAACCGTGTTCATTAAATGTGAACTCTACTCTGTATAATGTGCAGGGTTCAGTGGAGTGATATTTACAAAGCTGATAGGGTTTTCCGAGGCAGTATTTCAGAATGTACATGACTACATGTTGTATTAAAAATTTAGTCCCTGTATGGGTTCAAATTTCAAAATAGCGAATCTATATAACCACAGTCATGAGTCACAAGGTAACTACTGTATTACTTTTATACCTCACTATTTATCTTGTAAACTGACACATCACCCTTTGAGTATTATTAAGCCGTTTTTATTAAGGGTTTGAAACGTTTTTGCATCCAAGTTAATGTCAAAAGAGTACGTTAATGACTACATATCGTTTCAAACACCTAATAGCTGCACCAAAGTTTGGAATCTAATCAAACTCTGTCTTCCAGGTTAACATTGACTGGCCTCATTAAGATTTAGTCCCTGTAAGGGTTCAAAATATCAATAACTAAAGTTATAAAAGGAGGAGGCGCGCAACGGTTTAATTACTTTAATAGCCTTGTATGCTTGTATTTATCTTATAGATTGACACATACCACCTTTGAGTATTACTAAAGCCGATTTTATTAAGGCTATGAAACGTTTTTACATCCAAGTAATAAAGTCAAAGGAGTACGTTAATGACTACATATCGTTTCAAAACATCTAAGTATCTTACTTTGTATTCCAGGTGAACATTGACTGGCCCGGCAACCACAAGCCTGATGATGAGCCGCACTGTGGTTTCGACGGGAGCAAATGTCCCAGACATAAAGGCAGGACGGAGATTGTCGCTGGGATTCTGGGTGGTGAGATTATTAACATATCTCGAATTAAGGACGTGCGAAAACCGAAAGTCGGTTTATTTAAAAACGGAAACCGACATCGGTTTGCAAAAACTCGGTTTTCTGGAAAGTGGACTTTTTATGTCAGTTTACTTCAAAACAGACCTTTTTCAATGGAATGTTCAGGTCATTTTTGTGGCCATTTATGAGACTAGCTTTTGACCATATATTTATGGGTTAATTCCAAGGGTCTAACTTTAACACCCCTGATTACCACAGTCACTGTGATTGTAATAATCCAAATACCGAAAACCGAACCGAAAACCGAAACCGAAAACCGAAGTCTGTTTGTAATTTAAAAACCGCCTGTGCTTATCTCGAATACCTTGATCCATTCTTTATATCAATAAACTGTACCAAGAAGTTGAGTGGTAATGACTGATTTTATGTATGTCTTGATATGAGATAGAAAAAAAGTTCAAGTTCGCTAGCGTAAATCCGGCAGGCAGAAAGCTTCTCGATTCCTTAGTGCATCATTTATACTGTGCATGCAAGTAATACATTTTCCAAAGTAAGGAGGTATAATTGTCTTTAAAATAATTCAAAACGTTGCCATGATGACTAAAATATTGCTGGATAGCAATCCTTCAAAAATATAAAAATATGGCTCACAAAAACCCGCGACGCCGCGTCGACGCGTTACCGGAGTCCTGACCAGTCATGAACTGAAGGTGTATAAATACATTGTACTGCTACTAAACATCATTGAATATTTTTTGCATTGCGATTGTCGCTGTGTTGATGGAAACTGCAAACACGAAATATAAACGTTTTATAGATTTTTAAATATTGTTTGAACAACAATTCTTTGGCCAGTACAAGACTATATAGTATGAGAGTAAATATTGAGGTGTGCCAAGTCATAACCACTGCATACTTGGCTTCTTTAAACCGAGAAATATGTTGTCTTAGGATGTAATCCCTTCAAAATGTCATAACAAGTCTCTATACTTGCTGTTACTACGGAGGATATCCGATTCTAATAAACCAGGCATATTTACGAATTAGACAGCTTCATACCACCATTGACTAATTTAATCCATTTCCAGCGCTCCTCATTCTTGCCATCGTCATCACCCTGAGCGTGTATCGAAAGTGGAAGATTGAACAGGAGATCGAGGGTCTGCTGTGGAAAATAGATCCGGATGTGCTGCAGGTAAATTTATTATAATAGAAAGTAGAAACATATGTAACAAAATGTAAGAGTGAAAGCTTGTGGCGGAATGGTTAGCGTGCAAAACTCCCATGCAAGGGCTCTGGGGTTTGAGTCCCGGGCCAGGCGGTTGGGATTTTTCAATCGCTCTCCAATAAGATGCCACATTCCCTTAAGGACTTGCCCATGTGGCGTGCTATTGCAATGAACCTGAAAAGGTAGTGCCCTAAAATATATAAAGAGGGATGCATAGCAAATAGTAAAAAAATGTAAAGATTGTATAAAGCAAATGATACTTTTAAGTCAACCATTTACCAACAGCGTCATTTTCTTAACATTACCGATTCTTCAGGCAGCTCCTCTTGGGGGGCCCTGAGAGCAAACCTCCCCTACACACCCTTGCAGCAGTATATAAGAATTTTTTTTAACCTAGATAATTTTTATAAACCGCCTCCTCGGTGTGATTCACATTGTGAATACCGCCAGGGCGACTAATGCAAGTTAAGAAGTTCTTAGCAGCCAAAATGTTACTAAAAAGTTATACATGAGCGCTATGAGTTCGTAGCGGAATGATTAGCGTACGAGGATGTCCCAATGCCCGGTTTCCAAACATGTTCGTTTACACCGTCTACGTACTTCAGAAAGCTTAGCTGATACCCATTTTATGCCATGCAAGTGGCAAAGGTTATACACGGATGTATGTCGCAGCTACAGACATTCGTGGATTATGTAAGCAGGGAAACTCTGATGTGAGTCCCCTTGGACTTGCCCTCCTGATAGCTTGCTGTTGCAATGAACCGACCCTAAAAATGGCAAAGCTTTGCCATTTTTAGGGTCGGGTAGGGTTAGGGTAGGGTCGGTTCTTTGCAAATAAATGGGGAAACGTTTTTTTTATTATTTGCAATGCATCCTTTTTATATATTTTAGGGCACTGCCTTTTCAGGTTCATTGCAATAGCCGTAATCAAAATTTATCATCATCTTCCCTGTGGGGGAATCAAAACTGCGATCTCTTGGGCCATAGGGACAAGCGACTGGCGATAATGGCTACCACGTCCCTCTTTCCAGAGATGTTTTTTTAATATTTACTGTGCATCTCATTTTATATATTTTAGGGCACTATCTTTTAAGTTTCATTACAATAGCACGCCCCCCCCCCAGGGCAAGACTTAGTCCAGGAGGTGCTTCTGCTGGGATTGCCAGTAGCACCACTTGTTATTTCAGCTGTTTTATAAAGAATCAATTCCTGTAATGTTAGGGGTATTTTGCGTGTAACTCTATGTTATTGTAACTCCTAGAATTCAGTAATTCTTGACCATTCTGAACAAAAATGTAATTGTAATTCTGGTATAAAATGTACATTTACCCGTGTCTGAATCAATTTAATCCAAATATGTTATTTTCAGGGTTACCGTGGTCTCCACCAATCCACCTCCCGACAGAGCCTCGGCAGCGTCATGTCCGGAGAGAGCCGCGGCTACGGAACAATGTGCCACACGGCGCGATATCGCGGCTCCCTCGTCCGCATCAAGGAGCTCCATTTTGACAAGAAGAAGGATATTCCAAGGGATGTCATGAAGGAAATGAAGCTCATGCGGGAGCTGAGGCATGATAATATTAACAGGTATGTAATGTACAGGTTGACGGATGCATTCTGTTTTTTTCAAAGGTGCTTACTCAATTCATGTATTATATATAAAATCCGGACAGTAATAACTTTAACCCCGGCTCTTGACTTCAGCATGATGCCTAACGTGTAAATATAATTTTGGAATAGTCCTTTATGGACAGGAGAAAGCTTGCACGAAAGTTGTTCTTTCCTTGAACTATTCAGTTACGGAAATTCGACTTTTAACTTTTCAACTTGTGGCGCCCCCTTTGTTATTCTTCTCTTTGGCAGGCTCAAAATCAGCCCAGCTAGCAGTGCTGCTTGTTATTGTTTTTGTCTGTCCGACAGACTCAGTCTTCAGCAAGCTAGTAGGATTTTGAGCCTGCCAAAGAGAAGAATAACAAAGGGGGCGCCACAAGTACTACGGCCATAATTTTGAATTTCCGTATGTGAATTGCTTGAAAAGAATATGCAAGCAAATCATACTGCACAGCAGTGTCTGCAATGAGCTGTGGCTTGGTTCTAGTAATCGTCCTATTTCCAATATCTCCAACATGACATGTTCAAATACACTTTTTATGATTTCTACAGTTAGATATGACCTTCAGCTTGCCCCATGAAAAAATAGGGCCCCTCCAAAGTAACAAGCCCCGCATGGCAAGGTGCCCCGCAGGGCTAGGGCTAGGAAAAGTCAACATTTTATGGTTAATTTTCTATCACTAGGTTTGGTTAGGACAATGTTAACAATGCATTGCAGGGCCCCCCGCAGGGCTAGGTGCCCCGCAGGGCTAGGGCATAAAACTAATTAATATTTTGTCACTGTCAGGTTAGGTTGGGTCAGGCAAAATAGGCCTTTAAATGTATCAACTGTAGTCAGGTTTAAGTGATGAGTGGAGAAAAAGAGGGTGTCACAGTGGTTACATGTCATAAATAAAAATATTATATTTTTTGGCCCACTGTTGACAAGAAAGTCCATTCTTTCCGAGAATACTCTTAAATTTAGGTATTTTTGGATTTTTATAGGATTTTTTGGCAATAGGACGATTACTAGAATCGCTCCTGAGCTGTTTATTGCTGCTGTTACTACTTGATATAAATTTAAGTCAGCTAGTGATCTAAAGTAAATGCATTGAAAACAATGCACTGCCATACATAGCAATGAAATGTTAGCCAAGTTAATACATGGAAATATCTAAATGTTATAAGGGCTTTGTGCCCCGGTCAGGGAAGTTTAATCCGCATTGCATTGTTCCTTTGAGACGTAATATCGTTTTTAACCAAAAATAGCATCCAATTTCGAGCTAACCAATTTCATATCTGTTCCATTCCAGTTTCATTGGAGCCTGCGTCGAATCCCATCTCATCATGGTCATTACGGACTTCTGCGCCAAGGGAGCCCTGCAGGACATACTTGAGAACCCGGACATCAAGCTGGAGCCGATGTTCATTGCATCGCTGATCCATGATCTGATCAAGGGAATGTGCTTTCTGCACAATTCAGACATTGTCAGTCATGGAAATCTGAGGAGTTCAAATTGTGTTGTGACAAGCAGGTACACTTTGATATAGAATGTTAGGTCAATATAACTAGAGAACCCGGACATCAAGCTGCAGCTGATGTTCATTGCATCACTGATCCATGATCTGATCAAGGGAATGTGTTTCCTGCACAATTCAGATATTGTCAGTCATGGCAATCTTAGGAGTTCGAATTGTGTGGTGACAAGCAGGTACAGTTTGATTTGGCAGTTGTTCAATTTGTTCAAAGGAGCTTTACCCAGTCATGTGATATTTAAAGCGACCACAAATCGAAGGAGTGAGGGTGCGGCTGCATCATTCTTGTGAGGTTGCAACTAGCTGTGATCAATTTTCTTTTTGCGGAAGTCTTGTACAGACTTCTTAATAACTGATCTGATGAGTGATGAATCCATCGTCTTAGCCAAGGATGTTGTAAGGCCCCCGTCATTGTTCTTGTTCTTAGCCATCGAAATAGGACAACCATGGAAGGGAATCTACACACAGGCAGACAACACTGCAATCTTTCTCCCTTTTCTCTCAGCTCAGCTTTGTAGTGGGAGTTCTTCTCCTCTTCATATCACCAAACCTCTTTCTAAAAGAGCTCTTTTTACATAAGTGTTGTGACAACAAACATTTTTACCGCAGCAACCTCTCCATATTTACTTAAACATCCTTGGTCTTAGCTCACTTTGCACATAATAATGCTAGGAAGTGAACAGAAAAAAGAAGACCAATCTGTTGGGAGTTGGCACATAAATTATGTCATTGATCATGCCAAACCCTTTCCCATTTCCCTTCTGCATTTGCACTTTGGTTTGACCTGAAACTACAGTATATTAATAATGATATTGATTATTATATTACACAATTAATCCCATTTCAGATGGACGTTACAAGTCACCGATTTCGGGCTTCACGAGCTGCGCCAATCAGCGGACAGGGAACAAGATCTCGAATGGGGTAAGATATCAGGATCTCAACTATATTTGATTCATAATTACAGTTTTACATGCTTGCAAGTCTCTTATAATTATACAATGTTCATGACGCTAGTTAACCAATTTTGTATTAAAACAAGTTCATTGCCCTTAAGCAAGTTCTATTCAGTTATGTCTAAAATCTCTTAGCTTCTTGGTTAATAAATATTCTGATGAGACATGAGCGCAACCTTGAGGTGGAATGGTTAGCTGCACAGAAAGCTTCTATGCAAGGGGGCCGGGGTTGGAATCCCGACCTATATTTTAAAAAACTTAGAAATTTTAAGTCTTTAGATTTCGTAATCCAAAGTAAACCAACGGCATTTTAACAATTTACATCTTGCTAAGGCCGTGCAAATACCAAATTTGGATCCGACAGTCGGATTCGGATTCGGATACCAAAATCAGTCGGATTCGGATTCGGATACCTACTATGAAGTGAATGTTGTGCAGAACTCGTGAAATTTGCAATGTTGAAGCAGTATACTGCATATTTTTGACAAATTACAATAATAATTGTAAAATTTTCCTTGCAATATTAGGAAAGTTCAAATATTTAGATTTAGTAACATATTTCTTTTCCAATTTATACATTTGTATTCCTTAAAAATATGCAGAATTGCTTATTCTGATAAATCCGAATTCGGGTCAAATCCGACTATTTGAAATCCGAAGTCGGATTCGGATACGGATTTCTAGAAATCCGAATCCGAGAAGTCGGATATCGGATTTCGCACGGCCTTACATCTTCCCCTGTTAAAAGAACTTCAATTTTTATCATGACATAATGATAATCCTACCTGTTGATTCCACGGATTTATCGCAATCAAATGCATTCATAATGCCCTCATTAATTATAGGAGACTCCAATGTCGACCTGACCGAACTGTGCGCCTTCAAGGACCTCTGGAAGGCTCCTGAAATCCTCCGCTCTGAGGAACTTCAGCAGAAATCCTCCTCTGGAGCGACGTATCCGCTGAGAGGGAGTCAAAAGGGAGACATTTATTCATTCGGGATTATACTCTATGAGATCTACGGGAGGCAGGGGCCGTATGGAGATACGTAAGGATTTAGCTAGATTGAGCAAGATGTTTACTGGTAGTTTTGTTACTTTTGTACCGTAAAAATGACACTAAGGATGCAGCAGCAGAAGGCAAAGCCATAGCTGATAGCTTGCTGGTCGAAACAAAGTATAGGTATTCATAACTAACAAGGAAGTCAACAACCTTTGAGTTTTCTTAATACTGTAAGAGAAATCTTTCAAATCAATAAAGGTTATGAGTTTTTAATCATAAGAACTAAGAAGTAGTAATGACATACAAAAACTAAAAATATCTGCAAGTGAGGAAATTCCCTTTAAATAATCTTTAAAAATGAGTTTTTGCAGTAGTTCCTTTGCCCAATCTATACGTGTATAGAACTGTCTTACAGTAATTGTCTTATTTAAGTATAACTGAGCCTCCAGCGGCATACTACATGCATATATAAAAGGTATAATTAAGTTGATTACATTTCTTAGACATTGTAGATCGTATCCTTCAGACTTTTAAGCTTGCCTCATATTGCAATCCAAGTTCTGAAACTTGCATCATTATAGTCTTTTATAGATTGTAGAGTTGGTACTTGTAATTTAATACCGAAAAAATATCAATCAATGAAATTGCTTCTGAAAAGAAAACCTTCATTGCGTCGGGGGTTGCTAGATCATAAAGTTAGTTATACTGTATATAAGAATTAAAGGTGAAACCCCTTTGAGTTTATAGTCGTTGCAAAATTATTCGCCAAAAAAAGCTCAGTAATCGTGTTTGCATCTTAAAAACATTGCGTCAATATAACTATTGTACAATTTCAGTCCACTGAGCTATACCGAGATCGTGGATCGTGTCCGCCATCCCGAGGGCGTTGAACTCATGCGACCGGATCTGCTCGCACTGGAGGAGACTGAGATGGATTACAGCTGCCCAGGATATGTCGTCGGTAAGGAAATAATTTGTATTAGGAGAGCAAGCTTGTGGTTAGCGTGCGAGACTTCTGGTTTGAATACCGACCTCGTCGGATGGATTTTTCAAATGTTTTACAAAAAGCTGCCACACCAAGTCAAACAGGTGGTAAACTACAGGCAATCCCAGCAGTGGCTCCTCTTGGACTTGCCCTTGGGGGACGTGCTATTGTAATGAACCTGAAAAAGTAGTGTCCTATATAAAAAGGATAAATAGCAAATATTTCAAAAATATTAGAAAGTGTGAGCCTAAATGGGATCGATACGCATGAAGCATTTATAGATTGGGAGCAAATGCCATACTACAGAATATGATCAAGAAATTTATTAGGGTGAAGGTTGTGACTAAGCCATTGAGTATGAACAAGCATACTTCCCGCCAATGGCCAACAACAGATAACGTTTTGTTAGGGCCAACAATTATCTGTTGTTGGCCATTTCCATTTCCATCATTAATATGCTGTATATCGTTATAGACGTGATGAAGGATTGCTGGAGTGACAGCCCCGACCAGCGCCCCGACTTCCCGACCATCCGGACCCGGCTCAAGACGATGAAGAACGGGATGAAGGCGAACATCATGGACCAGATGGTCGAAATGCTCGAGAAATACTCAAACAACCTGGAGGTGAGAAAATAAAAGGATACAAAACCGCTTTTTTTTGGAAAGAAACTAGAATTCAAGAAAATTAAATACTCAAAGGAGCATGATGAAGTTACCACAGATTAATAGGTTCATGTTTTTTTCACCCTTTAGCAATCTTGATTATTGTCTCATCGACTGAAAAATGTATAATATTTTAAACCTGCGAAGGATTCGCTTATAAGATTTAAGAAAACAAATGCTTGCGAAATGATCATTTGGAGGCACGATAAAACAGCAAGCAAATTGCCAGGGTGTGCCTGAAATAAACCATTCCATACATTCTGCGGGAGATCTTTTCAAGAATATAGTTTGGCTGGGATTGGAAAATTAAAAATATGCTATGATGAAATAAAAATATATGGACCGTGCCTCCTAGAATCGGCATGCGATCCTAGTGGCCTAAATCCGGAAAATTTGCATGTTCCCGTATGGAGTAAACTGCAGCTGCCTCTTAAGTAAAAGTTTTTAATAGGCTATCTGGTGCCAAAATGGCTTTAGTAAATGCTGTAGTACGAAAAAAATTCCTATTCATTGATACCCCTTGCAACTCATTTGGTTGATGCAGAATTTTAGGGCTTCATAGGTAATACAAACATAGATGGCGCATCAGTAGACCTGTCCTTTTTCAGCAAAGAAGTTTCAGCTGAAGCTAATACGAGATCGGTGCGACAGCTGCAGTGCATTGTCAATATATTAATATACATTGCATATTGGTAATTCAGGACTATGAAACCCAATAGATCGACGCAATCTATTATTTATATTGCACTTATTCACAGTTTTGAATATCCCTGTGTGTTAAGACAGTTAAGCTCCACTGGCGCCTTAATGTCTATATGATAATTTTGTACCGGACCTTTGGATATAAAACAAGAACGTTGGAACATTATTTTATTTTAAACTACAACAAACACATATTTGCAGAACCCGATTCCATTTGGTCATTCCCCTAATATTAAAATCTATAATATATATATATATATTACTTGCTCCCTAGGAGCTCGCAAGGGTATAGAGAAAGGGAGCTCGTATCTGAACGTACTCGCATATCCTAGAGCAGTAACTACTCAAAGGGGCTTGATGCGGTTACCATGTATTAATAGTTCTGTGATTTTATTTGGCTTACCCCGCTTAACAATATCATGAACCCGTGGAAAGGCTGATAATCAGATAATTTTGTTGCGAATCTTTCGCATGAAAATAGTAACAAAACATTGTGATACAAATCGGATTCGACTGGACGGAAATCGGCCTCACATGGACGCTTATAACCCATATATATGTTTTTGTGGTAATCGCGTTTATTATTCGGGGTGGTTTGGTTACGGTACATACATATAGTTACAGATTCACATCTCAATTCCATAGTTGTCCGTCCTCCTCCCCCAACACTACCCTTTCAGGTTTATTAATAACACCCGACCTCCACTTAGCATTCCGCTATGCCCAACCTGGCCCCCATCCCTGTGCACCAAGTTCCACCAATGTTTCCACACACATGACCACTATTTATACTCGTCGGTCTCTGAGAAGTGGTGCAACACGTCCATGTTGTATGAATTCTAGGAGATTGTGAATTTCCCATTGATTTTGATTTTCGTGATATCTGTGTAATATACATATATATGTTATTATTGCTTTCTAGGAACTCGTCTCCGAACGTACTCGCCAGCTCTTCGAGGAGAAGCAAAAGACGGAAGACTTGCTTCATCGGATGTTGCCGCCACCCGTCGCAAGGAAGCTCACACATGGGATTGGAGTCGAGCCGGAAACATTTGCAAGTAAGAGATTAATAAGAAACTTAAAAGCTCGGCTGTCCAAAGGATATTATTATGAATCCAAAAAATTAAGAAGAACCAACAAAGACTACATACATTTATTACTTCATAGGTTATTATAACTTTATAACATTATAAATTGCGCTCTAGTGTTATTGCAGTAATGGACTGCTAAAAATTATTTTTGATAACGAGAACTTGATCTTTCATGTCATGTGGTAAACAATATTTGATCAACAGAATATAAATGTAAAAGTTTCATGGAAAACATCTTTGTATTTACGAAATTGTGCAAAACTAGATTTGTTCCATTATTCGTTCCGGACAACTTATGTGTTTATTATCGTTGATATAAAATTCCCTCTATCAAATATAACTGCTAACAATTTATAGATCTATGGAACACTGACACCAGTATATCAATTAATTTAAACTTGCACGAAAAAATAAATTATCATTAATTAACAGTACATTTAAATATGCTTATTAGAAGGGCAGTAGCTCAATTGGTAGAGCGCCGGGCTTGGGCACATGACACTGATCGGTCGTGGGTTCGATTCCCCGG